>CAVNYN010282249.1:0-15829 GCA_963692815.1 Nyctanthes arbor-tristis | reverse complement strand
TGTTCGACTTTATCAAAGTCCTCAATCGTCTGATCTTCATAAAACACTGCATCTCTACTTCTCACAAGCTGCCTTTTTTTTGGATCCCAAAACTTGTATCCAAACTGTTCATCACCATAGCCAAGAAAAACACAAGGAGTAGCTCTTTCATCAAGCTTCGATATCTGTTCCATAGGTACGTGTACAAAGGCTTTACACCCAAACACCTTCAGATGAGAGTATGAAACATCTCGACCTGTCCAAACTCTTTCTGAAATATCAAAATCTAAAGAAACTGAGGGAGATCTATTAATCAAATATCAAGCGGTCCAAACTGCTTCACCTCAAAAAGTCTTAGGAAGTTTGGCTTTCTTCAACACGCATCTGACTCTGTCAAAAATGGTACGGTTCATTCTTTCTGCCACACCATTATGCTGAGAGTCCCTACTTCTATAAACTCATGTCGAATCCCAAAATCTGAGCAATACTCTCTGAACCCATGTGAAGTGTATTCCCCACCATTATTTGTTCTGAAACTTTTCAAACACTTCCCTATTTCTCGTTCTACCATGGCATGAAACTGTTTAAATCACTAGAGTACCTGATCCTTAGATTTCAGAAGATAGACCCATAACTTCTTGGAAGCATCATCAACAAATGTAACAAAATATTTGTTTCCACCCAAAGATGCTACATCACCAGGAGAACACACATCAGAATGCACAAAATCTAAAATATTCTCTTTTCTTTTAAACGTGCCAGAAAAGGAAACTCGGGTTTGCTTACCGAATAAACAATGTTCACATCGGTCTAGGGACGTACCATTGGCTAAAGAGATAACTGCCTTCTTAACCAGAACCTGCAAACTTTTTTCACTCATGTGACCAAGCCTCTTATGCCACAGATTAGGAGAAGGATCTTCAACTGCATTTACCCAAGTCTTACAAGACTTTGCATAAGTCTTGTATTGCGTGCAACAAAGCTTTCCACTAGCGACAACTATTGATCCCTTTGATAACCTCCACTTCTGATCACCAAAAGTACTAAAATACCCGATTTGGTCAAGAGTATTTATTGCAAGCAGATTAAACCGCATGTCAGGAATATGCCTTATATCCTTCAGAATTAGGATGTACCCCATATTTGTCTCCAGGTGAATGTCACCGATCCCCATGATTTTGGAATATGAAAAGTTAGCCATGTTTGACTAGCCATAATCACCTGCTCTGTATGTAGCAAACAACTCAATATTTCTGCAAACATGGTATGAGGCACCACTGTCAACATGTCACTCAGTAAGAGGGTCTCCAACATGCAGGCATTGACCCACTCCGCAAGTGAGTACATCACTAGTCACCATACCTACAGTATTTTCCTCTTCTTTCTTCTGATTATTACCCTCCTTCTGCTCTCTCAACCAAATTCTGCAATTTCTTTTATAATGACCTTCTTTGCCGCAGTGATAACAAGTCTTCTTATCTTTTGACTTTGACCTGCTTCTAGACTTGCTGTGACGCCTTTACCCTTTATTCTTGCGTCTTCCTCTATGATCATCTGAAACAAGAGTCAATGTATTATCTGAACCCACATGCAAACTTGAAAATTTCCTCCTGATTTCTTCATTCTGCATGCTGTTCTTTACAGAATCCATAGATAACACACCATCTGAAGTAGAGTTACTTATTGTCACAACAAATGTCTCCCAACTGTCTGGCAAAGAACTCAAAAGTAGTAATGCTTTCAATTCATCCTCGAGAGTCATTCCCATTGTCACCAGCTGATTCACAACATTCTGAAAATTATTCAAGTGCTCTGTCACGCTCGTACCGTCCTTTATTTCATATTGACTAAGTCTCTGATCAGAAAGGAGGCTACATTTTTCTTCTCAAATATAGACTCCAATTTAGTCCACAATTTATTTGCATCTGTCTCATGTGCCACATGATGAAAAACACTATTATCCACCAACTGCCTTATCGTCCCAATAGTTTCCCTGTGCAATTTCTGCCAATCCGTATCTTCCATATCTTCCGATTTAGAATCATCACCATCAATAGGATCATACAAATCCTTACAATAAAGGATATCCTCCATCCTAGGTTTCTATGTCACCCAATTGTAATTGGTAAGCTTGATCATAACACTACCAACTGGGTCATCTATTTTAATCAACACAATTGAACCTGGCTCTGATACTACTGTTGGGAATTTAATCAATTTTCCTAAATCCGTGTGATTAAAATAGGCAATCAATATATCAAACAATAATATACGTGCGGAAACGTAAATAACACCAGGAATTATTTAACGTTGTAAAACCCTCCAATGAGAAGGGAAAATTGACGGGGCAAACCGACAACTCCACTATCACCAAATAATAATGGGAATACAACGTTTATCCTCTCAAGATTATTGCCCTAAATCAAGAGGTAATCACACACAACCACAATCACGCAACACCGTCAAGAATAATATTCTTGGCACCACAAATAACTCATCTAATAATAGATGGAACCTAATAATCAATAATACGAGATGAATAATATATCACTTAACCCGTTCTAAGAATTAACTTGGAGAAACCACCGCTTGAAGAAATCGAACACTAAATCAAATATCGAAAACTCTCGTTTCAAGCAATAAAATAAAAAGTTGACTTTTTATTCTAATCTCCTCGATCGACGTGTGAGAATTGTAAGACTTTTTCTGCCCTTTTTTTCCTTCCTCTTTCCGTGTGTTTTCATTCACTTTTTCCAACATGCATTAACATATATATATATTAAACAAAATTAAATCCTAATAGGTTTATAATTTCGTGTTCTTTAAGACTTATACTTTTATTTAACTAAATTACTTAATTCATCCTTCAACTTATGTCTTGTGTTTAAGTTGAGTATCATCATAGGCTGACCCGCCCAACATAATGTGCTCCCATGTTTTTTCTTAGAGCTGTCATTATCCTGAATGGACACGCCAACAGACAGACCTAAAGAAAACAAGAAAAAGGGAGAAGAAATTCTTGGGTTTTTGAAATATAAAACATAATGCTATTCTTGTTGGTAATAGAAAGATTCTCACGGTAAACGTCAACACGTAAGTTTCTGGTTAAATCAAAATGAAATGAAGCCAAATTTCCAACCGGCAAGTATAAAGCGTTGACCAAATAGTGTCTTTGTTCTGATTGAGAAAAATTATAGTAAATAGTACCTAGGATCTGTTTACTTTTTCACTTTTTTATGCTTAAGTTCCTGATCTTTTTTAGCAGTATAGGTCCCTAACATTTACAACTTTTTTTGCTCAGGTCCATGACCTTTGATTTTCAGTAGTTCTTTTGGGGGGGCAGTTGAAAACCTTTTGGAAACTAGTAAGTTAGATCATTTTAACGGAAACCTGTAAACTTGCCATTTATCTTTACTTATCAACCCATGTTGCCATTATATGTGAGGTAATTTCATTCATTCAAGATTGATTTTCATTTATCAAGGTCTCAAGGTAATTTTTCATTTATCTAGTGGAAAATTGAATGGTCTTCATTAAAACGACTTCACTTGCTACTTGTTAAAAGATTATTGATCTCCATTGTCAGAAGTCAAAAATTAAGTACTTGAATGTAAAAAGTGTAAATGTTAGGGGACTCCACTATTAAAAATCAAAAGTTAAGGACCCGAGTGGCAAAAGATGTATAAGTTAGGAGATACCTATACTGCTAGAAATTAATAAGTCAGGAATTCAAGCATAAAATAAAATTTATAAAAAATTAGAAATTCCAGGTACTATTTATCCAGCCAATTCCAATTACATATTTTACAGGACTCCTATGTAATTTGTCCAACTTATTTGACTAAATTATAATTTTAACAAATGAAAAATCAAACGCCTTCATAAATGGTTTTTATTTAAAAACATAATTTAGTCAAATCAATTACAATTGTATATAAATATATGTGTACTACATAAATCTTAACCACTCATTCTTATAAAATCTATTTTCACTTTTACGTTTGAAGATAAATGAGCAATAGTGAATCGGTTTCATCCACCTATTATATGCGGGGATATACCGCTCACTTCTGATATAGTGTACACATAACTGACATGTGTGAACTATGTCTGACTATATGTGCACTACTTTAGAAGTGAGTGGTATAACTTCATTCAGAGTGAGTGGATGACCAAAATTAGGGGGGTAGTTGCATAACGTTGACTAAGTCAAAGTAATGTACATAAATGGTGACACCACTTCCGAGTCCACTATAATGGCCACCACTTGGTCCGCGTGGAAGATCCGCGCCTTCCGTTGACTAATGCTTAGTGATAATTTTCTCATTTTTCCTTATTATTTTTAGTCTTTTTTTTTTCTTTTTAAACTAATTGTTGTAAGTGCGTTACACGTATTACGTTTCATTTTCAGTGTAAATTCATATAGATATTGTTATACAATGAGTGTAATTAATAATACATAAAACGTTAATAATATTTGACTTAATAATAAAATAAAATAAAGTATAACACATAGTACCCGTTTATAAATAAAATTCCAAATGTAAAGTAAATAACGCATATTTTCACTTTAAAAAGTCAAAATTACATTATAAAATGGTTCGTCTGATTACTCATTGAGCTTGTTTTTTCGTTTATAAAACATTTAATATATTCAAATAGGAAAATTTATATAAGTAAAATAAAATAATGTATGGTATAAAGAGAAGACTTGAGAAAATAAATATATTTGATAAAATAAAATAAATTCTGGTATAAAAGACCTGAGAAAATGAATATATTCGATAAAATAAAATAAATTCTGGTATAAAGAAAAGACTTGAGAAAATAAACATATTAGAAACTAAATATAAAAGCTACAAGTATACCTAACTTCATTAAAAAAAAAGCATTTAGTATATTATCGTCCTAGTTAAAGATTTACAAGGCAAAACTCGCTACTATTATACCTACTAATTATATAATTTTTTGGTCATTAAATCATAAGCTCAAAAAACGAAAAAGAAGAAAACTACAAAAGATAGATAAACGCATAGATACATTACACACATGTGTTAGAAAAATACATAAATATATAGATGAATACAATGGTTTCGTACATATTTATGCGGAAAAAAAGAAGAAAAAAGGTAGGCGTATAATTTGTTGGTCATTAAATCTTAAGCCCAGAAAACAAAAAAGAAAAAAACTACAAAAGATAGATAAACGGATAGATGCATTACACATATATGTCTGAAAAATACATAAACATATAGATGAATACAGTGATTTTGTATATACTCATTTTCAAAACATATCACAAAATAAAAACTCAAAAAAAAAAAGGAAAAAAAAAAGAAGAAAAAAGTTAGGCTCAGCCAACTTTAAAAAAATGGAAAAGAAAAACATAGAAGTTTCCAGCTGAGATAGCAAATCTAAAGGGGAAAAAAAAGAAAAAATTACTGTTAAATCAATAGTACTTTGAGAGGTTAGCTTTTTATATGATAGTGATTTTATGGGAAGAATTAATCAGAACAACAATCCAGTTCAGACAGAAAACCTAAAAGAGTCTTTTCTTCTTTTATTTTCTTCTGATTTACGTTATCAAAAGGTTTGAAGGGTCAATGGAAAGAGTCTGTCTTTAAAGATAATATAAGATAAAAAAGTAGAAAAGAAAGAAAGTTATAAAATTAATTTTTTAAGACAACCTATAAATAAATTATCATAAAAGTAACATCATAGCACTAATAGTCTTTATTATCAGTTTAAGTGGCAACTAATGAGTTATATTAAATTAATTGATATAAGTTAAATTAGATGCACGAATAAAGAACGTACTTAATTTAACTTATCCTTTATCGTTATATTGATATAGTGTCAATCATCAGTAATGTTAGGTATCATCAGTGTTCTAAAAAGCGCGCCTATGAAGCCTTCACGCTTCACTTTTGGGCTAAGCGGTAAAAAAAGCGGTCAATGGTTTTCGTTGATCGCAATTTTTTTAATATTGAACTCTTAGTCATATTTGGACCATTTCATAGCTAATGGTCTAAATAACAACATTAGAGCTTTTTTGGGCCATTTAATAACTAAAAGTCTAAAACTCAATAATGTTAGGCCCATTAGACATTGTTATTAAACCTAATAACAATAGGAATAATCCACCTTTTGTCTTTTGAAAATGTTAAATTGTATAATATCTCTTAAAATTATAATGTAGATATAATATTTATGTTTTTAGATTTGTTTTTAAATTTAATGTACATCATTTTAAATATTTAACAACTTTAGATTGATTAAAAATTAAAAAAATAAAAAAATCGAAAAACGCTTTTTAACGCTTAAGAGCCGTATAGGCGCGCTTAAGCTTGAAAATCTTGAAGTTTCAGTTCGACGCTTTTCCTCGCTTCAAGTTTTTTAGAACATTGAGTATTATTAATCTAAACACTATTAAAGGTAAATGAGTAAATCAATTTGATCATGACTCAAGAAGATCACGAAGATGAAACAATTCACCTAGGAAATTAATTCTTTCAAATAAAGATAAAAAATAACAAAAATAAAAGAATAATCAAGATAAAACTATATGAGGATTTGAGCTGCTTCTTGTATTCTATAATATGCGCTAAAATAAATAATCAACTTGACCTTAAAACGTTGAGTTTTTTTTTTTTTTGGCAAACATTGTAAGTAAGTGAATTTGATTGTTGAGTTTCCTGTCCATTCAGTTAAATCATCTAATATCTCCGACTAAGAAGATTCCATTTCCATTGATCAAGTCTCTTGGATCAGTGGCTCACCAGCTCACATTGGCCTTAAAACGTTGTCGTTTTCAAACTCTTGTTTTTTTTTTTTTTTTGCCCCTATTATAAATTTTTCTTACACCTACCTACTACAAAATTTCAGCTAAAAAAACTTTTTTTTTTTTTGCTGGGAATTTAAATATTACATGAGGAGAATTGAACGCTAAACCTATAGTGTGGGAAACTACTTGAATGTCACTAGATCACTTGAGTTTTTACAACTAAAAATTTTTTTCTTAAAATTAATAATAAAAAATATTACTTCTATCCCATAAAAATAGGTTCAATTTCTATTTTAATTTGTCTCACATTATAATCCATTTATATAAACGAAGTTAAACAATTAATTTCTTTTCCAAATAAACCTTTAGTCTAACTACTAATAAATTTGTAGCGCAGTAAATTGAATTAGTCTTAAATAAAAATATATTAGGGAATTAAGTGTATATTTTATATTTTCAACTATATTAATTCACATTTCTTAATCTACGAGATTAATTGATATGAACTTATTTTTATGGGACGGAGGTAATAATAAAAAAGAGTTGTTCATTGCTTTTAGACTTTATAGTCAGCCCGCACAAGCTACGTCGGGCTACAAATTATTTTGGGCTTTATTTAGCCAGGCTGGGCCTTCAAAAATGACAGACCAATGACCATGTTATTTATCTATTTTCAGTTAAGAGTTACCTCCACTTTTTCAGTTCATTTTAACTTTATTTATTTCTAACACTAGTTCTGGTTCGTATTATGCAACTGTTTTGGTTATGATTGACACTGACAATGTAAAAAATATCTCGTATGGTGGGATTTATATTGTCAGATGTTTATATGGTGAGAGATCGGAGCTAATGAAAATCGATCAAATAGCTACTTTACTAAGAGAAAAATAACAATAAATACATTAACACAACTAGTTATTGGAACGTGCCTTGCACGTTGTATGTTCCAATGAATATATTTTAAATATGTAATTTTTATTAGAATATTTTATTACAAAAGCACTTCTCTATATATAATAGTTCTTGTCAATGTTATACTTTTTTTACTTTTATTGTCTCATTTGACAAACACTTTTGTTACATTGAAACTCCGAGTAAAAGCAAAATATATATTTGTCTAATGCTTCCATTTTGAATTTTATATGCATTTCCTTTACGAATAGCATTGTATCACTAATCATTTGGATTGTATCACCAAATAATGTGGCTTGGATTTTGTTAGCCTACGAAGACATAAAAAGAAAGAATTAGTATGTAAAAGAATTGCTAAGATAATATAGTGATTCAAATATAAACTAAAAATATAAAGTATTAAAATAAAAGTATTGCATTTTCATCCATTAAAATTAATTTTTGATATTGGATGGGGCCTTCCTCATTAGTGTAGTTTTTAATGGAATTTTTACAAATGATGGAAAGTTAATTTGATGCTCCATTTTTTTATCAAACTCACTCAATTCCTTTATTAGCATACAATGCTCTTCTATTTTAGTTGATGTGGACAAAGCCATTTCGCTAGAGAACAAGCTAAAACTAAGATTAGATTAATTAAAAGAAAAGTATAAGTTGACTTTGTGTTTCAATATTCTTGAATTTATTTAGATCTCGATTATCAACTTATAGGGGGTGAAGTATGCATGAAGAGATGAAATATAAATGTTGATATGGTGGAAAATTACCTCACATTAAAATAATTAATTGTAGTATAACCATATGTAAATTATAAACTTTTAATATTATTAAATTAAATTAAATATAATAATTATTTTATGACATTCATTTGTCTTGATGATGGAATTAAATGAAATCAAATATTCATGTAATGATTAGTATTTTTTTAAGTTGTAATGATTAATTTTATAATATTCATGTATATGTTGTAATGATTAATTTTATAACATAACATTCATGTATATTATACATATTACAACATAAATCAATATTAAAAAAATACAAAACTAAATCAATATCGTACTAATTTTGTTCATGAATTTTACATATTAAAATATAAATCAAGATTCAAATACAAATATATATTCACAAATATATATACACACACACACACACATATATACATCTTTTCATTTCACTAAATTTCCAACCTATAAAATTAACTTGAATTGAAAGTATAATATATACAATCTTTTTATTATTGATCTCAAGTCGAAAATGCATACACATATATAACATAGTTTTAATATGAAATTAAAGAATAAAAAATGGCCACAATTTGCATTAACTAAAAACGTTACACGATTATATGTGCTAAAAATTTTTATATATGGGGATTCTTGCACATTTTTTATTCATAATGAATTGGGGGAAAAAGCTTAGCATCTAGTGGAAGAAAAAGAATAGTCATTGAGCTCGTTTTCTACTTAAAATTTTGAAATAAATTGTTAGATGAATCTCTAATTCAATTCACCTAGCATTGATATTATGCGATATAATTTGATTGGATCAAATGACTTTAGTGATGATATACTCAAATGTATGATAAAGATTATGGACAAAATAGAATAAACTATTTATGTTGTAATGTAGTAAATAAATGTAGTGAAATAAAGGTAATTGATAGTATATGAATTAAAGAAAAAGAGTAAGAGCAAAAGTGGAATCTGAATGTTTTATATGGATTCCACATTTTATATAGTAGTGATAAATGGAGTCAGGTTTTACTTGGTATTTAAAAAAAACAAAAAGAAAAAAGCAAAGAAATAACATAACAATTTTAAAAATATCATTTTTGAATCTCTCTCAATTGTGATATAAAACAAGCAATGTCAATCCGGAAGAATATTAGACATTCAACTTCAGGGGTTTTCTATAAGAACAGATGTGGTTCTGATTTGGAACCATATCTGTCCACTTAGGCTGCCACATGGATAAGTGAGGCCCACAATTTGATTAGAAGCAAAAACCAAATCGAATCCTCTTTCAACTCCTCCAATCTTCTATCGTAAAAGTTCTACCCACATATTCAGGCGAAATCAACAGTAAGCCCTCTCCCTATAAATCAAACCTCGCCCAAATTCAGGCTGTCGGAATAGCAAACGACAGTCGGACTAGCAACTGGATAAAACACGCACACTCTTTCTCTTTCTCAGATGTATGTAAAACACGAAGCTGTCAATTCGTACTCGAGTATTTGATATGTGAAAGTGGGGAAGAAGCTAGACGATTACTATCAACACACACAAAAGATTCAAACTTGGAAAGAACAACTCGGATTTTTTCATCTTTATGTGGGTATATTTCGGAGATGACATCATTTCCCAACGGAAGAAGAGCAATCATGTACTCTTCTCTTGTGGTGCTTCTCATCATCTCCCCGCTTCACATTGGGGTCTTCACTGAAAATAGATCTGAAGCAATAAAGGCTCTTCAAGAAACGTCTACAATGGCAGAATCCGACAAGAATCAGACATAAATCTTCAGAGAGTATTTCAACGCCAGACTTTCCGATCTCAACTCTTCCACTACTGAAAATGGTACATTCACAGATTCAAAGAGGATAATATACCCAGCCCCCAAATCCTATTCACAAGAAGTAGATTTTCTCTCTCTATTTTATCATTTTTTGGCTATATTCTTAGTGAAATCTTTATCTCACCCAAAATACCCACGTTTCTCCCATAATTACAGTCTTGATATTTTGATGGTTCCAGTATTTTCAAGGTGTTGTTGGGTTTATTGTCAAAAATAATCTAA
Organism: Nyctanthes arbor-tristis; assembly: GCA_963692815.1. Classification (NCBI taxonomy): domain Eukaryota; kingdom Viridiplantae; phylum Streptophyta; class Magnoliopsida; order Lamiales; family Oleaceae; genus Nyctanthes; species Nyctanthes arbor-tristis. Next base: position 5,355 of record CAVNYN010282249.1, on the reverse strand, counting down.
AGTTGAAAAGGAAAAGGAAAAAAGGAGAGTTCTTGGAGGAATAGAAATCCAAATCCTAGAAGGAATTGTCTTGTCTTTCAAGTAGACAAAGCCTATAAATAGTTGTGTTTTCCTCTTCTTTTATGGACAAGAGTGACTTGAGTCTTTGAGAGAAAAATTGGTGAGCTTAGCATCTTGTGAGTTTTTTTTGTAACTCTTTGAGGTTTGTTCAAAGAGTAGAAAATTAGGTACTGTAAAGTTTGGGTATTTTTCTTGTAATACTTGGGGGTTGTGGGTTAGTGAGTGAAATTCTATATGGTTGTAGCGACTTGAATCATATAGTGAAAAGCTTTGATAGTCCGTAAATTTGTCTTCGTTCTTTTATTTTTCCTTGTCTCATTAAATTCCTTAAACAACGGTCCTGTGGGCGTAATAGGGGAATTTACCTTAATTCTCAACAGTGATATTAGAGCATCAGGTTTTGTTTAAGGTGAAGTACATGAAAGATATGGCAAAATACGAAGTGGAGAAATTTGATGGTAGAATCAATTTTTGCTTGTGGCAAGTACAAGTCAGGGATGTTTTGATTCAGTTTGGACTGCACAAGGCTTTGAAGGAAAAGCCAAACTCGAGTTCCAACAAAGGAAAATCAGTTGTTATCGAAGATGATGGTGGAGCTGTCAAACCCGATATGAGCGATGAAGATTGGGAAGAGTTGGATTTGAAAGCAGCAAGTATGATACGTCTTCAGTTAGCCAAAAAGGTCCTTGCACACGTGAATGAAATATCTTCAGCAAAGGAACTTTGGGAGAAACTTGAAGAATTATATCAGACAAAGAGCCTCTCAAATCGGTTGTATCTGAAAGAGCTGTTTCATTCTTTGCGAAATGGATGAAGGTATGAAAATTTCAGATCATCTCAGTGTTCTCAATGACATCGTTTCTGAACTGGAATCCATTGGAGTTAAAGTTAAAGATGAGGATAAAACATTAAGGTTTATCTGGTCTCTTCCGGCGTCTTTTGAGTATATCAAGCTTATTTTAATGTATGGAAACGAGATGGTGAATTTTGCAAAAGTCACGAGTAAATTAATCTCTGAAGAAAGAAGGTTAAATGGTGGAAGTAATATTTCATCTGAAAACTCATTAATTCTAGTAGTAAGCCCGAAGAGGAAGAACTCTGGGAAGAGGAAAGAAATCTGTTGGAACTGCGGAGCACCCGGTCACGTCAGAAGAGATTGTTCAAGAGATAGAGCAGGTTCAGCTACTGGCTCAAAGAATTCGGACAACTCAACTCTCTTTGTGGGGAGTGATGTGCTATGAAGTAAGTTGGTACATCCTCATGGCGTGTCGCTAGGTGCCATGGCAAAGGATGTTTGTTACTTCTAGCGGTTATATTTACACACGGGCATTTGTTGACAGTGATGCAGGGTGTGTGGTTGTAGTAATGTCGATGGCTAATAAACTTTCAGGAAAGTCAACAAGAGAGTTGCACCACAAATTTCAGCAAGTTTATTTCGACATTGAGCCGATGAAATGCTTGAAATTTGTTGTTAATTCTAAGTGATTATACTCATATGGTGGAGTATGGGACTGTCAAATTGTCAAAAGCTTTCCTGATAATTTCTCAAGTATTGTGTAAAAGACCGGAGAAGACGAAGATTTTGGCTTATTTTTGGCAAGGTGGAGATTATTGGGTTTATTGTAAAAAATAATCCAAAGTTGAAAAGGAAAAGGAAAAGGAAAAAAGGAGAGTTCTTGGAGGAAAAAGAATCCAAATCCTAGAAGGAATTGTCTTGTCTTCCAAGTAAACAAAGCCTATAAATTCTTGTGTTTTCCTCTTCTTTTATAGACAAGAGTGACTTGAGTCTTTGAGAGAAAAATTGGCGAGCTTAGCATCTTGTGAGTTTTTCTTGTAACTCTTTGAGATTTGTTCAAAAAGTAGAAAATTAGGTACTGTAAAGTTTGGATATTTTTCTTGTAATATTTGGGGGTTGTGGGTTGGTGAGTGAAATTTTATATGGTTGTAGCGACTTGAATCATATAGTGAAAAGTTTTGATAGTCCGTAAATTTGTCTTCGTTCTTTTATTTTTCTTTGTCTCATTAAATTCCTTAAATAACGGTCCTGTGGGCGTAACAGGGGAATTTACCTTAATTCCCAACAAAAACGTGGCTATTTTGGCATTTAATTTCCATTTGTTTTCTTCTTCTTTTTTTAACTTTTTAATTCCCTTCTGCTTCAAAGATGAAGAAATCAATGACGTTCTTGATGTATAGAAAGAGTGCGTTCTTGAATTAATTTTTCACTGTCATTTATAACAGTTGTTGAATTTTTGCAGTTCTTATGTTTACATTATTAGAATTGAGTTGATTGAAAAAATAAAAAAGAGAATGAACATGGAGAAAGCAGAGAAGAAATGAGTAAGAAATGGGTTTTATGTGAACCCCAAATTCTACTCGACATAAAAGCCATTTCTTCTTTGCAGTTTTATGTCGAGTAAAGCTTCCCCAAGACGTTACATTGGTTGGGTTTACTTTTTCCTCCTCCGGCGAGTGCTCTTCTCCAACCGCCGGTCGATATTTCAGTGTGGTTCCAAGGTTTTTTTTTTTTTGGGAAGGTTTATTGTTGATTTTCAGGGGAGGCTGTACGCGTCTGAGAATAAGGGAATTGAGCTTTTGTTTTAATCAAATTGTAGGTCCATTCACTTGTCACATGGACAGATCTGGTTCCAACTTGGAACCATATCTGTTTTTAAAGAAAACCCCTAAATTTGTCTACGCATGGTTCTTTAATAAGAAATGAGAAATCTACTACAACGGCAATGGGAGTTCAATTTGAAAAAGTCATAAAATACAAGCATGTAGAAATTAATTATCTCAAATGTCACTAAACTTTTCAAAAGGAATCCTATATGCCACATACTTCCAAATTTCTTCAAATGCCAGTAAACTTTTTGAAATATTGTCTCTGGTGCCACTATACGTTAAAACTTGCTTCATATATTATTTAACTTATAGAAAACTTACCTCATTAACCAGTCAATTTATACTCAATTAAAAATTAGTCAGGCAAAAATGTAGAAAACGGATTTTTCTATGTAATAGTTTCGATTATTAATATATAATACAATCAAATGATTAGTTTTCCGTTAAAAAAAAAGTCGATTTAAACAAGTTGAATGGCAAACCAAGTAATATTTTGATAAGTTGAATTGTAAGTCTGATAATTTTTAAAGTACAAGAGCGGTTGGAATAACTTTTTAAAAGTATAGTGACAATTGAGATAAGTTTAATGTGTTATGGCATATGAGATGTTTTGAAAATTTAAGTGACATTTGGGATAATTAACTCAACATGTGGTTCCAAAGGTGAGTGTCAAATTTTAGAACCAAAGCTATGCTAATAAATACTTCACATAATTGAAATGCAAATTGTTATTCATATATAACAATTTCACGTAAGCGCAATAGCGAGGTTAAGTAAGCACTTCCCGCTTTTCTATATATACTATTTATTATTATTATTTTTCTAATAGGGCTTATTTGAATTTATTGTTTAACTAATAGAATTTAATTTGAATAAATGCAGGGGGATCAAATTGATTGGCATAAGAAATTGTAAAAATTAATAGTACTTAATTTTTTGATACAATTTGGAGAACTTTGAGGAGTATAAGCACAACTCGAACTCAAGACTTTCTTGATAAATAATACTTTTTACCACTTGAGATATCACCCTTAGACTGTTAATAGAACTTAATTGAAATCACTTAGAAAATTCAAATATTTATTATTTAATTTAAATTTGATATAAGAAATGAACACAAACCCAAACCAATCATTTAGGCCAATTGGGTTAAATTAGGAAATTATAAATGTCACTACTAGAAAGACTGTGATGTTGGAAAAAATGTTAAAAATAAAAAATAAAAAAAATACAGAACTTTTACTTAAATTTTTTATGCAATTTTAACGACAAGATGTTTATAATTGACTCTTACTTATTAACTTGTAATAAAATTCACATTTCTATCTTCATTAGATTGATTGATGCATACATACAAGAATCATCCAAGATGATAAGCATTCTTTTCATTTAACTAGCAAACTTAACAAATGAAAAATTGATCTAAAACCCTCTTCGGGTAAGGAGCAAAACATGGGTCCCCATCTGGCTCCGCATTTTTTTGCCATTTATTAATGTCAAGTCCGTCGTAGACTCTAGATCGTTTCTCATTTGACAAAATATTTTTTCACATTTTAAGATCTAAAATTTGAAAACTACCTTGGCTAGAGCCTGAAGAATTATATCCTTTTGGAGGGTGCCTTTTTTAGTTACTACAAAATCCAAATTTACGACTTCCCCGAATAAAGAATCCAAAATTGTGGAACTAAGCATAATTACATTCATTTCAAGGACCATGTTATTGAGAGCGTGCTGTTCTTTACTAGAAATATATCAAATAAATTAGTAGTACTCTCCAAAGTGTTAGAATGGCAATGCATGCCTCTTTCATTTTTTATCCATTATTATTATATATTATATGCACATATTTGGAATTATGACCTATCACAATACGATAAAATTGAACTCTAAACTTAAGGTTTGGAAAACTCACTTTGATACTACTAGACTACTTGGGTCTTTGCGTCCAATTAGTTAAAAAACTTTAAAATATGAAAGACTTGGTGATATATTATTAGATGTGGGCATATTTGACACACTACATAAACTATTAGTTTTGATCACCTACCCCCATATGAGTAGATTAAAGCCTACCCCCTCTTACATGGCATGCCATGTAGGAGCCCTCCTATATAGCATGCCATGTAAGAGGGGGTAGACTTTAATCTACCCACCCCTTCCTACATTGCATGCCATGTAGGAGGGGATAGACTTTAATCTACTTACATAGGGGTAGGTGATCAAAACTACATAAACTACATTTGCATGATATACCTTATGCAAAAATTTACAAATTTAGTGTCCAAGTATTTGTGCATATACATAATTATTTGCTTCAGTTTGATATAAGGCAAGCCCTGACCACTTGGGAAAATTGTAACGCATAGAGACAGAGAACAATAAAAGGAAATGATATATACAAATTAAAACAGATCATTTTCTCCATAAATTGCAGTAATATATAAATCTGCAGGCGGATGATTTTGCATGGTTTTTATTCATCATTTACACATTTACTTATTAATGATTAAGACAACCTTAATCATGTGTTTATTAAGCCATCATCATTTGCTGAAACTCACGATAATCAAGTTCTCCATTACCATCTATATCATAAGCCTGAATCATAGCCACACACTCATCGTACGATTTTGCATCCCCTAATCGACTCAAAACCCGATGCAAACTTCG
>CAVNYN010282247.1:0-23415 GCA_963692815.1 Nyctanthes arbor-tristis | reverse complement strand
CCCCCAACTCAAGTTTCTATTTATGAAGCACTGCAGCTAAGCGAACTTGAAAAATGCCAGTACATGACATTTCAAGCCTTAAATCTTGGGAGTGGAAGATAGCAATCAAGAGGCGGAAAAGTCTGCAAAGGAAATTAGGTCGGAGAAAAAGAGAAGACAGTAGAAGTAGGTTTAAGCTTAATATAAATCTACATAGCAAGTCCAGTCCTTTGTTGGTGTTGGTTCAAGCTTAGTTTAAAGGTACTGAATTTTCATATGCAAAATATCCTACTTTGTGATTATACCAATAATGTGAATGAGCAACATATATTAATCTATTATCAATTTACTTGTTTTGTCTATAAGGGCTCGTAGGTGCAGGTATAAACTCAATTAATGATAATATAATTGTACGGCTTAGAATTATTTTCTTGTAAAGTAGGCTGATCATGTGAAGATCCAAACTGCAATTTGTTTTTCTTCAATTGTTAACTGGAAAATTATGATGGTTTTAGTGGACCATTAGCTTGTCCAAGTTTCTTTCTTGTCTATTGATCTGTTTCTTATATGCTGTATTAACTGATCTGAGGATCTTGGATTGACAGATAGAACTTTGGAAGTAGATTTTAGGGGGCAGAACAAATTCAACAGGTTCTCCTATCGCCTTTCTTCTTATATATACTATTTGATCACGACTGGCCTTATGCTCTATTTGATTAAACTATTTCTAGATTATTATTAATTAACTTCTATGTGGAACTTTTGCTAAAGTAGGTATACCAGTTAAAGATTTGAATAACTATGCCATTCCTAATTCAAAGTGTTCGAGGAAGACAAAAAGCTTGGATGCTGATGGCTGAAGTTGGATTGGCAGCTTTTTGAGCTTATGGTGCATTTTATCTACCTTTATTTTGTGTCTTCTTCTGGCAAGTGCTACTCACAAAAAAAGCCTCGAACTTGTTTGCAAAATCCTCAAAAGAGGTGATGGATCTATACGGTAGGGTGTTATACCAATCCTGTGCCTCTTTATGCAAGGTGGATAGGAAAGCCCGACAAAATATTGAACTGTGGAAGCCGTGCAAATCTGCTAGATCCTGGAATGCCTGTAGATGATTGATGGGGCCAGTGGTCCCATCGTATTTCTCTATTCTGGGCAACTTGAACCCATGAGGAAGCAATTTGAATATAATCCCAGTGCTAAACGGGGTCTCTTTCTTGAGAACAGGCTTTTTCTCCTTCTTCTTAATTGCTTCATCCAACCTCTTTTCCACTTGCTTCTTTAGGTCATCAAACCATGCCTCCCACATAGCTTCTCCTCGTGAGACTGCAGATGTTTGTACCTCGGATGTCGCCTCTGTACTCTACCTCTCTTCTAGCATCTCATGCGCCCGCTCCATTCAAAAGAGGTTGGGCTTGCAGAAGTTGCATGTTGCCGTGGATTTGATTCTAAAATGCCACAAATTGTCCCTAGGTTACCGGTGTTGCATCTTGGTGAGACCCGGGGGTTGATGGTTGGTGGTTGATGGTTGGTTGACTCTTCTTGTATGTCCAGGTACTCCGGCTCTGGGAGGTCATGCTTGGAAGGGACTTGGTTAGGAACATCGTACATCGGGTTGTTGGGAACATCATCATCTCTTAGAGGGGGGAGTATGGAACTGGAGATGTTTGGGTTGTACTGGGTGCCTTGTCGGGTTCTTCCAGGCATGGCTTTTTCTTTCGAAGAGGATTCCCACAGACGGCGCCAATTGATGCGTTTGTGTTTGCATACCCCACTCTTAGGCAGAGGACCCATCTTATAGGGCGACCCTGGGCTGAGATTTGGTGGGCCTATAGAATCCCCTAGGGCTTAAGAGAGCTCTAGAAGGTTCTAGAAGGTCGTTCGTTTAAAGATGGGTGCATCGACTCCATTTCAATGCACTGTTTGGAGATTTAGCTTGACTCATTCTCTATTTGTTTGTAACATTCCATGACAACAATGCATTCCAAAGTTCAGCTTGCTTTGGCTCTAGATTATGTCTACTTTGGAGGTTTCTTCTTTTTTCCATTCCCCACCCACACCCCAACTCCTTTTTGGGTTTAGTTTACAAGAGAACAGTGCCAATTTTTGTGTGCTCACAGGAAACAATTGTCAAATTAAGGTATGTCCTCATCTTGTACAGATTACACTTAAAGATCTTCTAGAAGTTCCCTCTGTGGCACCACCTACTTAAGAACAAGAGAAGTTGGATTAACTAATAATTCTCAATTATTTAATCAGATAGAGATGAGGTTGATAGGAGCTGTCGATCAGAACAGATTCTAAACTGCAGACTTAACAAAAATGTTTACAGTGCATAATGATTTCTTGTTTGAGGGTCCTTTCAACTCTGGTTACTATCTAATCAAATGAAACTCTCACTATTTAGCTAAATTAGATTATATTTTTAGGTAGTAAAGTTGTGATACAAATATAGCATTTGAACATACAAATTGCAACAACTAGTTCATTTGTTTTTTAGCTCAACATTCCCTTACTGTCAATTTAATGCCCACTTCTATTATCGTCAAGTACATTTGATCATCAATTCGATGAAATGGTACATGGCATTTGAGATTATAGAGCTGAACTGTATAATTTTTCTTAGATTATGGAGTTTTTATTAATTGATGATAGAGATAACAACATACATGTCGTGATCTGCATTTAATCACGACACAAATGCTGTTATGGTATTTTGAACTAACTCTTTATTGAGCAATTACTATATCCATTGGGAGTTGAACAATCTGTTCAAAATAGTCATAGTTGATATTGGCTTCACTAGCCCGTTATAGGAAATTAGTGCATTGAGTGTAAATAGCTTCCAATCTTGTTTTAAAGGAACAATTGGTACCTTTAAGTAATTTTACAATTGTCATAGTATTATATACTCCAGACAACGTTTGATTTGCTCCACTTTCTGATTTTTATCTCGGCTAATCTTTTTTCCTTTTCATTTTCAATTTTTTTATTGTCTTTGGTAATCTAATGAGGGAGATTCTCTTATCCATCCCATCCGTTTCTACACTCTTAATTCTAGATTTTTGAAGACCTTCCAGACAAACTTATTCTAGAACCAAAATCGAGCGCCAAACTGTCAAATTGAAAGAATGATATTAAGAGCACAGTAGGGGGTACCATTGTGTAATTTCTAGCTTCAAGCAGTACCTATTCAAAATTAGTTTCACAATGATATATAATTTGGAAAGCATAATTTTCGCATGCCAAAATTACTGTTATCCCCACCAGTGCCGGTCCTGTCACCATTGGGACCATAGACAAATTCCAAAAAATGGATCCCCCTAACGAGTAATGCATTGATAGAGAACTTTAATTTTTTTTTTAATCGTGACCTTTAAGAGCTCTTCCCAAATTATACCAATCTCTAAATTCATCACTGGCCAAGCCAAAAATTCCTCAATCCTAAACTAAACCGATAATCCATAAAACATTAAATATCATCCAAAATTCATGAATTCTAAGCTAAACCAATAAACCATAAAATATTAAACATCATCCAAAATTCCTCAATAAAATCATAAAATCGCTAGAAATATCAATTAAAATGAAAGCCATCTTCATTAAATAAATCATTGGCAAAAATCACACCCCATTCCAATTAGCAGTAAAAATCAGAATTGGCATAATTAAACCACGAACTGCTTCGTTGCTTAAGGGGAAAATCACGAAAGTTGAAGCGAGAAGTAGCAAGAGAATTAAATTTACTTTTACTGCAATATAGAAAAGTTAAAATCAAGAACTAACCTTGGCAACAGAAGGATGATCGAAGGAAGAATGAAAATCTAGATAGAAATTTGGGTTGAATCTATATCGGTGGCAGTAGACAACAAGCAGGAGTCGTGGATAAGGCCGAGTAGGCAGTCGGTAGGCCGCAGGCTAAGTAGCAGAGAAGGCCCAGCATCGCAGAAGGCAGCAGACCAGCAGCGCGGAGATCAACAGCCAGCAGCAGCAGACCGAATGGCGGAGACACGGAGAGCAATAGCTAGCAACAGACAAGAGCGGAGGCTGGAATGGCGACGGAGATTGATTCACGACTGGCGTCCGACACTGGCGAATTGAGGCAAATGAATTGATTGGAGAGTTAGGGTTCTTCAATTAGAAATTTGGGATTTGGGAATTGAGAAATGTTAGGGGTCTTCAATTCGGATTTTTCAATTGGTGATTGAAATGTTTGGATAGGAGGAAATCGAAGGAGGTCACTTTGCACCTGACATCAACCTTTTTTTTCCTTACAATCTGAATTTTTTTCAAAAAATTTATTTTAGCCAATTTGGACCCTTGATTATTTTTACATTCGGGCCCGTAATTTCTACTTTGGGCCCTAAAAACATTAGGAAAAAAGGGTTTGTTGCATTTTGGGCCAAGTATAACAAAAAAAAAAACTAGGCCCCTGTTTGTCCTAGGCTTGAGGCAGCGGCTTTATTGGCCTCAGCCCAAGACCGGCCCTGATCCCCACACTATTAGAATTTCTAGGCTAGTATAAATTTCCATGATATTTTCATTTGGGAGTATAATATTGATAATTTCCTCAAGCTAGACATTTGAATATGAGTTTCTTAGTCCAAATATCAACTTATCAAAATTTGTACACGCTTATTATAATTAAAGTTCTAACTTAAGTTTTAATTATAGTTCTAATTTTAAGTAATGTTGACTATTTAGTCTTTGATTCTCATTCAAGCTTATTATTTTGCCTTATTTTCATTTGATTCAACGTATGCATGCTTGTTTTATTGTATTTGTATGTAAAGTTAGAGGCATCTATATCTATGGTTTTATGTACATTTGACACGTCTAGCTTCTTGACTCTTAAAAATTGCTTGAAATCAATAAAATTTGTAATGAAACTGTCAGAGACCTTACCTAGGAATGTTACAATCTAGAGGCTACCATCTCCACGTCATGTAATCTTTATCCAATCTTCAATTTGCCAAACAATTAAAACCTTTATCTATATACAGACAAGAAAAATTTGTTTAGAGAGGGTAACTTTCATCAAACACCCACCTTCCTTTTGTAATGTCACAAACTCTCTCACTATCCTTCTCTGTCCTAATCTTACTCAAACCTGTAATGGACGAATCTTTCAATTCCCCACTAACAATTTCACCTTTAACATCTTAAAATTCTTTAGTTTTGGATGACATTACAGTATCCAATTCTTGAAATCCATCAACTAATAATGTACCCTTATTTCATTCCAAACCTTTTCCAACCAACCACAAGTAGAAAGCGAAAAAAAAGATAATTACAATTTGCCAGTCCGGCAAACAAACTTGGAATCAGCAAAGGCAAAAAAAAAAAAAAAGGAATCCGTTGGAGAGAAATCACAACAAAATGGCTAAGTGGAGATGATGTTTAATGCCAACTAAACAAACCATTTCATGAAGCCAAATGCAAACGATCAAGAAGCCGAATGCAAATAGTCAAGAAAGCAACACCAAAAAAAATGCATCAACAAAAAGGGTATGACAAAGAAAAGCTTACAAAATTACGATGGGCAACGAGGTCAGATTTTTTAATAGGTTTGGCAAAGGTGGACACGACCTTGATTGGAAGAAGCTCTTCAACAACTTTGACACAGTCGACCAAAATCTCCGGCAATGCCTGATGTAAAACTAGTGTGGGAAACGACTGAATTGCAAGAAGCATAAGTCGATTAGGGTGTGGAAAGAGCTATTAGATTTTGAATGCTTGGTCTGTGAGCATGTCAACAAGAGAGAACGAGGAGTTAATGATGTTAACAAGAGGGAGGTAAGCTATTAGGGCAATTCCGATTTGGGGGAGAATTGTTTGTTACATATGGGGTAAATTTACGCATTTGTATTTCAAAGGTTTTTGAATTAAATTTACTCTTATTTTTTGGGGTCAAACACTAGTTAGACAAAAGTTCTTTTTGGGGATCTTTATTGAGCCAATTTCCCCTTTGATTAATCCCAATTACTCCAAGCCCCAATCTTTTAGTCATGTGTCATTCCAGTCTTTATGTGTTAAATTCTCTTAATTCGGTCCCCTTAAGTTTCAAGAGCCTCAATTCCAGTCCTTTAGTTTATTATGAAAAATGGTCCCAAATCTTTCCTTTCAGCCTATTTCAGTCCCTGTGTTTTTATTGAATTTTAAGTTGATCCAAATATTTCAATTTTATCTATTTTAGTCCCTCAAGTTTTAAAAAATTCTAATTCAGCCCATGGGTTTTGAAGAGTCGTATTTTAGCCCTAAACTTTTATAAAGTCCTAAATTAGTCTCTAAAGTTTCAAAAGTTTATAGTCTAAGCTAGATTTTCGAAGTTTAGCTACTTGTAATCTAAAACTTCAAATTTCATGCTTTCACTTGAATTTCATTTTTATTAAGTTTTAATCTTTTTTAATACGAAAATTTTTAGCTTTAATTATTAAATATTTATTTGTCTAGACGAGGAGCATAATCTGACGTACATTTGACTGCATTATAACTCAAACTCAAAAAATGAAAAGCTCAACGAAGTAGATTCCTTACTAAAGTTGTTTTCAAAGTTATATGTGCACGTTTTATGAAAAATATGATACAATTACGCGTTATGTATTTATGCATGTGCTTATGTGATTTATGGAATTGCCATGAAAAGTATGCACATAATATAGCTCTTCTTAATCAGGAGCCCGCAGACTTAGCTCACCTTAATCGAGAGCCCACAGGCCTAGGTCACCTTAATCAGAAGCCCACAGGCTTAGCTCGCCATTTTAGCCAGCCCACAAACATAATTGCATGTGTACATGTATTTAACTGTATAATATGAATTGCATATTTAAAGTTAGTGGGAATCTATTGAATGTTTCTTCGAAACACTCACCATTTATTTCAAAACTTTTCAGGTTCTGGTGCTGGTAGCGACTTGACTGGAGATGGCAATTTAGGGAAAAAAATGAATTGATTGTTAAAGATTTCTTCAGCTGAAATAATTATAGACTATTTAGTTGTTATTTCAAGGTCAAAATATTTTTTAAATTTCTGACAATGGATTTATGTGGAATTGTTTATGAAATATTATTATGTTATTTGAAAAAAAAATTCCGCACTTATTTATATAATTGTTTAATTTCCGTGTTTTTACAAAGAAATATAAAGAAGTTTTGTAGCGTCTCGGGTGCCTATAACTCAGGGCGTTATGGTAGGGCCCCCTTGTCGGCCGTCATCAGCTCACCTTGGCCGTCATTAGCTTACCTCATCTGGTCGCTAGGCCACTGACCCAACGACCTTAAGTGAAGGTACTGTGTCACCAACGTTGGTTGAAGAACCAACTTGGAGATCAACTACCAATGCATTATCTTTAAGGGAAAATGTACAATAGCATTAAATATAGGGATGATCTTCATACAAATAGTGACATCATAAGGTAAGTAGTTAGTCAGAAAGCCAGTATCTAAGTATGAGCTAACTATACTTACAAGACCACTTATTTGGGAAAACATTTATTGCTAGTAATCATGAGATTCGTCCAACTCTTATGCTATAAATAGAGGGAAGATACAAGATGCATTAAATATTCCTCTCCTTCCCCACAATATTTGTTTTGAATTCATTTACTCCATTCATAAATTCTCTAAAACTACCAAAACCTTGAGCATTTTTTACTTGAAGCAGATCAAGTATTAGTTTACCCCGTAAACAAATTCATTTGTTGGTCAAAGACAAAATTTGACACCAACAATTTGGCACCGTCTATGGGAAATCTTACAAAAATCCAGCTAAAAAATACCAAAGGTTGAAAAAATGATCAGTCGTAGGCATTCACAAAGCCAAATGACGAGAAGAGGTCAGTTGAGATTCCCTCAAGGTTTAAAAGAAGACTAATAAGTACCCCAGGAGTGGGACCTTCGTGACTTGATCTGGACTATGAAGCTGAAGCCTTGAGAAGGTAAGTAGAGGCTCTAGCACAGGAGGTGAAACAGATGCAGGAATAGCAAAGCCAACAACCCTCTGCTCCTCGTTATGATGGCGTGTTCTCTAACGATGATTCTCCTTAGAGAGTTGAATATGTGGAGAGTACCCCTCCATGAGTTGACCCTCCAAGGCGACATGGAAGATGGTGGCTGAGTTTCACTCCGTCTACCATTTAGGGCTCAGATCATCTTACGACCAGTGCCAGAGGTAATCCAACACCCTCAGTTGATATAGATGATGACAGTGTGTTCAGGAGACTTGGGTCGAGCTCAGCTAGGTCCCCCGCAAACAGTGTTCTCCTGAACTCCGTGATCTAGGAAGAGGCACCAAAGGTAGAGAAGCCCATCTATGGGCCCAGAGTACAGCCACACTTCCAGTCACCATTCAAGGTTCCATAGAGGTCACCCGACGGACCCTCAGCAAGTCCATGAGCTGGATAACTTGAGGAAAAGATCGAACAATGTCGAGCAAAAATAGGCAAAAGGAAAGGAGGTCGATGATTTTTGGGGACAACCATCTCCTTTTCTTCCATCAATTAGGGAGGCCTTCATGTCATCTAGGATGAAGCTCCCACAGATAGAACCTACAATGGGGAGACACACCCTATCGCCTACCTTCAAAGATACGTATCTTGGATGGAGCGACAAAATGCCGCTGGGCCTATGATGTGAAAAGCCTTTGCACTAACACTGGAGGAGAACTCGCAGAGCTGGCATGGGAACCTAGCCCCAGGATTAATCTCTATAGCTGGGACCAACTCTCGTTAGAATTCGCTACTCATTTTATGGGCTCAAAGGCCAGGGATACCCTCAAGGAGATGTTGGGGACTGTGAAACATGGCAAGTCTGAATTGCTCAAAAGCTATTTAGACCGTTTCAACATGAAGGTCATGACCATAGAGACGATTGTAGATGAATCTCTATTATTGATGTTAAGTCAGGTTTGTGCAAGGACACTCATTTTCTTGTTTGCTGTGTATGAAGATCCACCATGCATATACCTTACAAAGAGCTCTTCAAGAGGGCTGGAAAGTACACAATCACTCAAAATGCCATACAAGGAGGTCCTAAAATCAACCCACCAGCTAGGGCGAAAAGTAGGTCCAGAAAACAAAAAAGGACCAGCAGAAAGATGAAGGGTCATCTATTGCTTCTAAGCTCTTGACTCAATTCAATGCCACTGTTGAATAGATTTACAATCTATTGAAAAATGACCTCATCCTGTGTAAGTTTGAGCCCATAAAGAAGCCTATGAAAAATACAGATTAATCAAAATATTATAAGTACCAACCATGATATATGCTGACGTCATTAGCTAACATTACTTGTTTATTTTGCCCTTTTTAATTTTGTTGTACTTCGAAATACAGATCAAAACCAAAAATAATCAAGTCAACTATCAGCCGATTGACTTGTGAAAGCTCACGAAGGTTTAAAGGACCATTTTAATCTATAAGCAAAGAGATCGAACAAATAATATACAAACACAAAATGAAAGGATCAAATGGCAATTGGGAAAGCTTAGTCATTAAGAAAGATGTAAGTAGTTGAGATAAAAGAAGGCAACCACACTTGAAGAAAGGGGGAATCATCCTTTCTCTCTCTCCCTCCCTCTCTCTCTCTCTCTCTCTCTCTCTCTCCCCCCTATCTCTCTCGGCAGATGGATCCCTCAACCCAAGAAGGCTCTTTTACTGGTTTCCCTTTGAAAACTCTCTCCATGATATCCGCATTTTGTCTCACAAATTCATACAGGAGATAGAGGAAAAACATAAGGTGGAGATGTTGATATTTCCTACACCGGGTTTGATCTACCAAAAACACTCCAAAAAATCGCTACAAATCCAATCTAATTTTACTATTCACTGTCTTCATCATTTTCTATTTATGATTGGCTCAAAGGTCGATTTTTGACATCAACAAAATGACATCGTCTGTGGGAAAAAAGCTGATAACCTTATTAAAGCAAGAAACTAGGGAAAAATTGGTGTTTTTGGCCTGATATAGATCTTCCCGAAATTAGAAAATACATGGACTGGGAAAAATAGACTTATGAGATTCTACCGTATAGTGGTTTTTGCAGATCCATGAAATAGCTGACATTCCATTGACAAAAAAAAAGATCTCAATCGTGAGCTGAACCGAGGTCGGATATGAGAAAAACAGAGAGCTCCGAGCTCCAAGTCTTGTTTGGGGTAAAACTACGAAAGTTTACAGCTTATCATGAAAGGAAAAAGAAACAGTCGGCCAAATGGGGAGGAGAACATATTATGGAACACTTCAACAGATACAAATTTGGTTACTAATTTTGAGATTTGTTATCTACATTCTTAGTGGCCCAAGTTTCTGCTTCCAAAAATTATCATCGGTTATCCAATGAGAGAGAAGTACATGAAACTCAATTATACAGTGGACTCGTAAAAATATGCATGCTGGCTTTTATTTTTCTTATTAGTATTATTGGATCTAATGAAGTGAATAGTCATTGTTGATATCAAGTGTAAGGTCAAAGTCAACAACCTCTAAGTCTAGAACTTGACCCTCTAGACCACGAGCTAGTGACCTGTCAGCATGCTTCCATGACCAATCCACCTAGTCACCTCATGAGGTAAACAAGTAGCTCTTGGGGCCAGCACCGGAGGTCAAGGAGCTAAAGGTCAGCTCTAACAGGTCAGCTCCTGAGGCCAAGGAGCTGAAGGACTTGGGGACCTAAGTGCGACACATCACACTTACTAGCTGTAAGACAACTTTGCAAGCTCATTTGCATAGTCTTATCTCTTAAGAGAGGCAGTACTGTTTATATCCAAGTATCAGGTCAAGGTCGACAGCCCATGAGTCAAGGGCCTTGCCCGCCTGGCCATCTAACAGCGTAGGCCCATGACTAATTACTCATGAGCTTAATGAGCTCAAGACAGTCTTAACCTACGACCTCAGAACTACTCTTAGCTCTCAGCTTGCCCATGACATGTGGTAAACTAGGTCAGCTCATGCATTGAGCTCATAACCTGCTAGAATTTCACAAGTGCACTAGTAAGTCAGCGAGCAAGGTCGTAGGTTTGGAGTACCTAAGGCCCGTGCACGAGTCCACATGCTTGTTAACTGTGATGCAACTTGCAAGTTAAGGGTCCAGCTAACACTCCAGGCGAGCAAACAGCACCTGCGAGATAGAGTAAGTGAGCCAGCTAACGCGAGCCAGCGCTCCAGCTAACGCGAGCCAGGAGCAAAATAGAACATGCGAGCCAGTGCTCCAGCTAACACTCTAGGCAAGCTAGCAGCCCAAGTGAGCAAATAGCGCACTTGAGCCATCACTTTAAGAGAGCCAGTGCTTAGCTAATGCTGCAGATGAGCAAACAGCACTACGAGCTAGAGCTCCAAGAAAGCCAGTTCTCTAGTTGACGCTCTAGGCGAGTAAACAGCACCTACAAGCTGGAGTTCCAAGCGAGCCAGCGTTCCAGCTAACGCTCCATGCGAGCAAATAACACACGTGAGCTGGCACTTCAAGTGAGCCAACGCTCCTAACGACGCAAGCAAGCAAACATCACACGTGAGCCAGCGCTCCAGCTGATGATCTAGGTGAGTCAACAACCATCATGAGCAAACAAAACAACTGAGTCGGTGCTCCAAGTGAGCCAACGCTCTAGCTCATGCTCTAGACAAGCAACTAGGATCTTGATCTTGACAAGATAGTCAAGTTAAACCAAGCCAAATTTACAAAGACAAACTTCGGAACCTGATATAAGAGGGAGGCGGAGAAGCACTTAGTATGAATAAACATTAGAGACAAGATCTCCTTAAGGCGTGCCCTATCTTTTTATAGGATGATCAAGAGATTATTTTCATGTTAATCTACAACCATCTAACACGATGAGCTTTAGGTATATTTAACGCTGATCTCTAGAAGCCTAAGTTGGCAAGCTGAGGATCAAGTTTCGCTGATCTCTACCTACCTAACATGGCGAGCTGATGATCGCTTTCCATTCATCTCTAGCCGCTTGAGTTGGTGAGCTGATGGTTAGGTTTCGCTGATTTCTGGTTGCCTAACATGGCAAGCTGACGATTAAGTTTCGTTGATCTCTAGCCGACTGACATGGCGAGCTGACGATCACTTTACACTCATCTCACACTCATCTCCAGAGGCCTGAATTGATGAGCTAATGATCACTTTCTGTTGATCAATAGTTACCTAACATGGCGAGCTAATGATCACGTCTCATCAATCAACAGTCGCCACACGTGTCCAGCTGGTAATCACCTTATGCTGATCTACAATTGCCTGAGCTGGCAAGCTAATAATCACCTCATGTTGCTCTATAACTATCTAATCAAACGAGTTCAAGATCAGTTCACATTTAGTCTATATTCATTTGCTGGAATAGGTTGAAGACCATTTCACGTCAATCCAGTCTGACTGATCACCCGTAACTATCATACATGATGAACTGGAGACTGGGTCCTAAAGGTCGAGTCATCTTGTTACGGGTTAGGTTACCAAACTAAGGGTATGTTACCCAATGGAAAACTTGGAGACTAGGTTATCAAGATTAATGTGTGCCTATGACTCGATGAAGGTCACATCATCCCCCCACAGGATTGAATGTCAATCGTAGGTCTACAAGCTCGAAGACCTAATGACCTATAGGGTGGATGCATCTTGCTATAGATGAGATAACCTAAAGGCAACGAACAAATGGTCAAGTCAGGTATTGTCTTGGAAGCTTAAAGGTGATACCATCTAATGGAAGATCTAGTAAACTGGTCATAGAGATATTAGTGAAACCAATCAATGACCTGGGGCTCAAGATGTCTGCACCACAACGTCATTATTTCACCTGGCTTGAGTTGTGTAAATAAAGCATTCATTCTTCGCTCTAAAGAATCAGTCAAGACATACCCACCTAACTAGTATGAGGTCGGACAGACAGAATGGAGGTCGAATTCTAGGGGTCGTGCCAGTTAGTCTAACCTTTATAACTCAAGAGGTAAGTTCATCACCTTAAAGTTATTCAAATCTCACCCTCTTGGCAAGACCGGTCTATATACAAGTCTAGATGAGGTCAATTTCTCGTTGCGAGGTTCAGTTCACCGATAACTTTTGAAATGTAATGTCTAAACCTCTCAATACCCTCAACTCCAGACCTGGGGGGCATTTGTTGTACCCCAAAATATGGATCACAACAAAAAATAATTAAGTCAATGGTCAACCAATTAACTTGTGAAAGTCCATGAAGGTTCGAAGAACCATTTTAGTCTATAAGTAAAGATATCAACCAAATAATAAACAAACACAAAAATGAAGGATCAAATGGCAATTGGAAAAGGGAAAGAGGCAAGTTGTTGAGATAAAAGGAGGCAACCACCTGTGAAGAAGGGAGGGAATCATCCTCTCTCTCTCTCCACTAACTCTAACTCTCTCTCTCTCTCTCCCCCTCTCCCCCTCCCTCTCTCTCCCTCCCTCTCCTCCCTATCTCTCTCGACAGACAGATCCCTCAACCCAAGAATGCTCTTTTACTCGTTTCCCTTTGAGAACTCTCTCCATGATCTCCACTTTTTGTTTCACAAATTCATACAGGAGATAGAGGGAAAAACATAAGGTGGAGATGATGATATTCCCTACACGGTTTTGACCCACCAAAAACACTCCAAAAATTTCACTACAAATCCAATTTGATTTTACTATTCACTATCTTCTCCATTTTCTATTTATCATTGGCTCAAAGGTCGATTTTTGATGTCAACAAATTTCATGCAATTTTTTGTGGCTCAATACAATGAAAATGAAGAAACCCCCCTCCCCCCCCCCAAAAACTAGTAAAGATTGACATATCGGTGCCGGAAGGAGAGAGTTCACGTTATCATTCATAAACTTGTATGGGTCCAAATTAAAATCGGAAATATCGGCTAAGAAGTTTTTTTTTTCCTTTTTTGATCGCTTGAGAATTGAGATTGATTTATTCGATTGTATTCATTTTTTTTTTGGGTACATGTTAGACCCTTTAAATGTTTCATAACTTTGAAATTAATGAATGTCATGTCATTGCTGATATGTTCTATATAAAATTAGAAACTAACTATATATGATATTATGACACATCGTAATATAAGGAAACATACATAATTTAACTTATTAATTATCACGTGTCCAATATGACATTTTTTTATTAACATATGAAGTATTTCAATGATATTTCATATCATATTATTGAGGCTTAAAGAAATTTATGGTAATACTTGTATCTATCACAACATATAAACCTGCAGCAATCAAGCCTCCACTCATACCCGTTCCTAGGAGACCAAGTTCCCAATTCAGATAACATGTTGAACCATAACTCTTAGGTTTCTTAATCTTAAGCCACATGAAACATGGGTAAGCCAAAGTGACCGGTAACGCAATCCCACCATGGGCATGGCTTCTTGAATCTCCTTGTATAGATGGATTCTAGGGCGTCAACATTGGCATGCCATAGACTTGAAATGAGCTCACGGCGTTAATAATTACAAACGAACTAATCAATCCGAGTACTGATCGCGCAACATCTCAACTATGAAAAGCATATAAGGCTGTTAGCATGCCACCATTTGTAGGAATCTGTCAATAAATAATAACTAATTTCCTGTTACCCAAGGCATAGAATCTAAAATATTGGAGTTGTGATTGATGGGAGACCTACAAATAATCATAATGATACATTCATCTATTCAATATTAAATGAGGAAATGCTAGATAGAAAGCAGAAGTAATAAGAGTGTTTCCAAACTGCTTTTTAAGCTGACGATTCTCTCTAATTTAAAGAGTCAAGTGCTAAAACTATTCTCTAATAGCACCTGTGGGTTTGAATAATACAATATTTAACTTCTTGAATAATACAAAATATATTATTTGTCCCTAATATTTAAAAATGCTACTATTAATTTTCAATGATAGAAATTAAAACAATAATTTTTTTAAATGAAGAAAAGTAAAATAAAGAGTTAAAAACAAAGAGTTTGTTAGAGTGTCAAGAATTTGGACATGTACAAAAAAGCATTATTTAAAAAAAAATGCCACATGTCTCACTTTAATTTGTACCACTAGCTGAATCGATAGGACACATGTCATAAATATGTGAGTTCTACTTTGATATTAATTAATGTATGAGTTCACAAAATGATACCATGTGTTATATCTAAGCAATTAGTAGTACAAAAAGTAGTAACTCAAGACATTTTCCTTATTGAAAGGGAAATGTTACATATTGTACCATTTTTTGTACTACTAATTGTACAAATAGACACATGTCATTAGGTTGACATGGTTTATATAAACGAAAAAAATATTATTTGCAGATAATCATTCAGGTAATCTTTTATAAAATTAGGGTAAATTTACAATCTTACCCCTATGTATTGTATGATTGGGGAAAAATAATTTAAGAATAAAACAGTAAATTTACCCTATTTTATAAAAAAATATATTAACGATTACCTACAAATAGCGGGACCTCGTAAAAGAATTTGTTAAGGTGACATACCATTCGACCATACGCCCAATAGCCACCTATTGCAAGTGGGAATAAGCATAATGCGATGATTGAATAAGCGACTTTAACGCCCCTCCACATTGGTACTCGAGAAGGATGCTTCTCATCAAAAGGCATTGTGGCCTGCAAAGCCAAAATTGCATCATGGGAGAAGAGTTTTGTAAGATCTACTAGTAATTTGTCAAAAATATATGTATCCCAGCTACCCTGTTTTTGGAAAAATTATTTTAGAACCCTTTAACAAATTAAAAAAATATATTTTAATGTTTTAGATAGTCAAATTTTGGCTGCTCTTTCTACCTTTTTTATCTCCACCCCTAGCATCATGTATCAAACCTCAATTACCTGGATCTCAAGAATCAGATTATGGCCTCTAAAGGCAAAACTCTGACAATTTCGGTGGTGGATCTCAACGGATTGTATGAAATGTCAGGAAGCCGGCCTTCATCTATAGAAACCGTCCGTATCATGGTACAATATCCCACGGCCGTGATGGCTCCAACCAGTGACACACCAGTAACAGAGTTTAAGTTGGGCAGTTGAGATAAAAGGACAGCGATGCAAGTAAACACCAAGTACCACTCGACAGTGGTTAATGGCTTCGAGTTGCAAGTGGCTGCACAAAGTGTTTGATATAATATCTTAGACGTCGAGCCTCCTACAATTATTAGAGCCACACATGTACCAGCCGACAGATACAGGATTGGAAATCCAGCCAAGAATGTGGACATCTTTTCTCCTGGAAAACATTGAAATATATATAGTGAGAAATTTTAGTACATTTATAGTAAATTCTATAGGCGACCTCTGACATTAGATCAAATTTAGCTTGTTAAGGACAACTTAGTTAAATTAGGGCAAGTTGCTAAATCTCACCAAAAGTTGCACTTGCCAATTGCATGTATAAGCTGTATCGAATGCCATCTTGGGAAGATTCGTCGAGTTGTACCATTAAATAAAGTGCATATAGCTGCCATATAAATGCTAATATTAAGCAAATGATACCCCATTTCCTGGATCATCAAAGAAATATCCATCAATATACTACTTGAAAGGAAGTGGAATGATCTTTTTTTTTTTTTTTTGGGGGGGTGGGATGGGGGGCGGGGGAAGGAAATCTGAAAAGAACCAATAATACACAATTTGTACTAGTATGTGAGAGCTACATATGTATGGGAAGTGATGGATAAAATTTATTTATTTATTTCTTTTTTGGTGCCATAAAATTTTTGACAATATGTTTGTGTCACCACAAGACATATCTTGTTAAGACCTTATTAATAAAGTAAAACCTTAAATTCATACCACGATAACTCAAATAACTAGCTGTCTCTTGAAAGGATCTATGTAACGCCGTGCTTACTTTTCCTCATCACGTGAATTTATTTAATTTTAATATGTTGTCAAAATTTATTATTTTGATTATGTTTATCATTGTTAATGAATTTACTTTCTATGATTTTGCAGTGGAAGGACTTAGAAGCTGTAATGATTAATGTGTCTAAAATGAATCCTATTTATGTGCAATTGTGTTGTTGAGTATATATTTATGCACATTGTTTACTATGTATCTAATTGCGTATGTCATTTTAGGAGGGACTTCGAGAGAAATAAACTAGGTTTGGACTTAATTAAACAAGACTATTATTGGGAGACTATATTGTTCAAAATCAAAAGTTTATCCAAGAACCCTTTTAAGCTCATTCTTAACATGAGCCTCCATTTTCATTCATGAAGAATTGATTCATCCATACTCTTCAATTAGCTCTCTCTACCATTCTAAGTTAAGTAATGAATCTTTTCATTTACCCTTCAATGTTAGTGCCTAGTTCATAGGTAGCTTATATCCTTTGAGAAATAGTTCAAGAAACTAGCTAGATACAAATGCTTAAAGTTTATGTTATATTATGCTTTATGTCCAAATGAATGTTGTTATATGAGTAAAAGGGTAATATATTGGATGTAAATATTACATGTTTGAAGAAAGGCCTAAATGAATTTGGCATGTTGTTTCAGGTTCTGCCCTCCAACTTTGAACGGTCAAAACTCACAGTAGACAGTGTGTTTTTGGGTGATTCAAATTGGAAAACGACATTCTATGAGTTATCTTTCATTTAAAATTTGAATGACATCATTTGGAGGTTTATAGAAGTTTTTATGGTACTTTTTGTACAACCTGCCAGTTATACTGAGAATAAGTTTGGCATGTCAAATGATACTTTTATGAGCTCTTTTGTGTGTGATAAACCTTTTGTGGGATAATATTTATGGTTTGGAACTTAGATGCAAGTTGAAAGATAAAAGGATGAGTTAATTTTCTTTATGTAAATAAAGTGTTTGAAAAAGTGCCTAAATGAAACCATTTATGCAATGAATGAAGGTGATGAAAAGTAGTTGTGTATCAACAATAGCTTAAATTTAAGAACAATTTGGCACGTGCAATTAAAGTATGAGATTGTAAGCAAGTATGTGAAATTGTTAATTAAGGCATGACAATAGTATTTTCTTATGAGAGCTAAATCTTAGTTGCTTGAAAGTAAACTAAGATGTAATCATCACATGAATTTTTTTAAGTCAAATGAATGATATGAGAACTTTGTGTCTCACTTATTAAATGATTATACTAGGATTCATGGCATATTGATCTTGAAAGCAGTTAAAGGTCTTCCACTCGCTAAAAGTAAATATCTTAAAGACTTGAGGTAAGTAAACTCCACCACCCTTGAGTCCATTATATGTTGAAGGATGACGTATAGGTAATGTGCTATATTGTTAGCTTGTTGATGAATGATTAATTGTTAAATGTGAAAGTTATGGAATGATGCATACATTGTTGGATATATGCCTATTCATGTCATGTCATGTCATGTCATTTCATCATGTAACATGCATGGTCATGATTTCAAAGATGAATGTTTTGCTATGAAGATTGAAAGTATTTATAAAATTATGTATCCCAAAGTTTTGAAAAAGAAAAGGAATGGATGTATCTCTATATCATGAAAGAATGTGAGTGGAAAATGGGGCACGGGGGACCGGCATACCCGACCTTGTCGCCTTGGGCGGCATTGAATGAATGTTGCCACTTCGGTGGTGTTAAAAGTAATGTTACTGCTTCGGCGGTATTGAATGAAATGTTTACCACTTCGGTGTACTACCGGTAGAATTGAATCTGGTTCCAAATAAGAATGGTCCATTGCATTTTGATTGGTTAGATGATACATCAAGTGAGCTCGCAATGAAAATGAAGTTTCTAGAATAGAAATTGAAAGTTTTCCAAGAAAAAGAACGATTCTTAAATGTTTAAGTACAACGGGATATGTACTTTTTGAAAGTTAATGCACTGTATATCATGAGCATATCTTATGTGCATGGAGTTTATTTACTGGGCGTAAGCTCACCCCCTATTTTCCCTACCTTACAGGTAATGAGAGTTAGATAGCACGGGAGGTTTACTTGGTAGCGGACTCAGTCACAAGATAATACTATTTCTAGCTTGTTTAGCTATAGAAAGACTTGTTTTAAACTTTGAATTGAATTATTTTGTTCTCTTATCAGTTATCCCACTTTTAGTGGAGTTTGATATACTCCACGTGTTTTTGAAAGGTTACTTGTTAATCATTTTAAACTTGAATTTCCTTTATGTTTAATTGTGAAAGAGTTGGGAATGGGTTAACAGAGGATCTGATAGTTGTTGGTCATTGTTTGTTGAATTTATGTTGTTGTTTGAGTTTCTCCTATAGGTGGGCTGTCTCATTTATAGGGGAGATTTTGCCAAAATTTTTATAGAATTTTTCAAACAAACGAAAAATATCTATTATTCCGCATTTTTAAAGTTAAATGAGGGTTAACATTTATAAGTTTAGTATTGCTAGACTTGGGGTGTTACAATCTACTAAATTTATTGAGTTGTTTGAAGGATCAAAATGGGCAGTTATTAAGTTAATGTTTTGCATAATATTTACTATCAATTCAGTTATGACACACTTCTACGTTGTAAGCATCTATAGACTACATGGGACGAGAGATGTCATAACAACACCTCGAAAGTTTTCATATTCTGTTATCCCAAAACTGAAAATATAACTCTATAAACTTGTCAACGATATGTATGGTTAGGCTCCAAGCAATCTGACATAAGACAATCATACAAAATCTTAGGGCTGATTTAGATTTTTCAAAAACAATTTTCACTCAAACTCATTTTCAACTACATACATTTATCCATAAAAATAACCTCACACGTAAATTCATAATTTTTCCTTTTCAACCATTCATTCTCCTAAAAAAAATCACTTTTCCACAAAATCAATTCTAAAAAATCTGAACCATGCACACTTTTAGTTACATAACGCACGTACCAGCCAAGAATGGTAAAGGCGACAGGTAGAACAAGGGCTTGAATTCTAATCCCAGAACACAATGTGTGAAATGCAGCATAGTATGCTTTTCCATTTCTTTATTCAGTAATTGGAAGCCAAGCATCTTGTGGATCAAGTTTTGTAAGCTTAAGAGCTTTTCTAATAGGGGTCCAAGGGAGTAATGAACCTTGGGGTCCTAATCCTCGCGGTTTTCTTTCCGGCGCCTCTCAGAGACAGGAGAGTCGATCGAGTCACTGACGGGGAATGATATTGCGATGGAGTGGCTGATATTTGTTAAAGAAATTACTGAGACTTCTATTACTAACAAAGTTGTTCCAGGAGAATTGCCACAATTGTCTACAGGTTTGACCAATCAAGGAGTTGTCATACAGGAGGATAAATCAAAATCTACAGCACAAGATCAGCCTCTTCACAATTTGGATCATCATCAACTCTATCATGAGCAACTTTGTTATTAACTAGTTTGCAGCACAAGATCAGCCTCTTCACAATTTGGATTCTTGAGAACAAGATAATACGATATGTATAGTCAATTGCATTTATCACAATTGTAATTCATTTATCATTAATTAGATTGTAGCATTTATCACATTTGTAACTTATCATTAACTAGTTCGTAATAGGTAGAACTCTACGTATATGTATATGTGACTAATGTAAACTTTCTCATGAATTGAAATAAAACAAAATTCAGCTTATATTATTTTATTTTTCATGGTATCAGAGCACAAAATCAGACTCTAACGAGCACTACCTTAATCCTTCGTTTTTTTCTCTTTCCTGCAATTATAGCCATCTTTCTCGTTCATCATTCCACCTCTGCTGTTTCTTATTTTCTCCAAATAAACAAGTCTCATTTAACCTTATTATGGCAGACAATATTGGCCCAACCAACAACAATTCCTCAGATGATAACTCAGCCTCCAATGTTGACAATCAAGCACCAATCCTCAACACCAATCCTGACAATCCCATTCCACCGCCCACTATTCCCCCTCTCATTCAAATAAATGCATCCACGCATCTGCCACTCAAACTAAATACCACAAATTTCTTCTCATGGAAACTCCAATTCACATCGTTATTTTATGGGTTGAATTTGATGGGCTATCTTGATGGCACTACACTCCCTCCACCAGAAACCATCATTGAAAACCATCTTCAAATACCAAACCTGTCGTACATTTCATGGAAACGCCAAGATCAATTGATCCTCCATGCCATACTGGCTTCACTCACTGAAACAGTAATACCACTAATTGCCTCTGCAAAAACCTCCTATGAAGCCTGGACACATCTTGATCGCATCTTTGCAAAGCGATCGCAATCTCATATAATCCACCTAAAGGATAAACTTGCAAATATTACACGGGGTACTCAGTCTATTTCAGATTTTCTCTTACAAATCAAAACTTTGGCAGATGAGCTCACAACATTGGGTTCCCCTCCTGGTGATGCAGATCTTTTAATCTATTGTATGCGTAGTCTAGGACCAGCATATAAGGAAGTCATAGCCGCTCTTCGAACCCGTGACACACCAGTTCCTTTCGAAGAGCTCTATGACAAACTGGTCGATCATGAAATTTATTTGAAGGATTCAGAAACTATCCTCACAACATCAAGTCCATCTCTAAATTACACAAAACATCAGTCCTTCAATATTGGACAACGTCACAACTCCCGTCGCCCTAATTTCTCCTCCAACAAGCGTCCTTTCTCCACTCCCTATCCCTTGTCTCCCTTATATAATTCTACTAAATCTTTGTCCACTTCACCCTACCAATCGCGGGGGCCTGCTCGTGAAAGTAATGGTACTGTTGTTGTGTGCCAGTATTGTGACAAAATTGGACACAAAGTACATACTTGCTATAAACTGTTTCCTCATCTTCGGCCAACGAAGAAAAGTGTCAACACTGCTGCACTTCATTCCCCATCATCTAACTGGATTGTTGGCTCAGGAGCTTCCCACCACGTCACTTCCCAGATGGCTGATCTCTCCACTTACCATGCGTACGACGGACCTGACAATGTCCAGCTAGGTAATGGCTCCAGTCTCAGAATTTCCCATACAGGCTCCAAAACCCTCCCCCCACATTTTACTTTGACTGATATTTTAATTGTTCCACATATGAAAAGTAATATCATCTCTGTTAGTAAGTTTTGCAAAGACAATTCAACATCTATTGAATTCTTTCCTGACTTCTTTATTGTGAAGGATCTACAAACCAAGAGCACTCTTCTTCGAGGTCAGAACTTTAATGATTTATACACGTTGCCTTCCACATCTTGCCACTTACCTCGACCTCTTATCAACTCAGCCTCTGTGAACTCTACTTCCTTCTCCATTTGGCATGGTCGCTTAGGTCACCCCTCCTCCAAGATCATCAGTCAGTTGATTACCGCCGGTCTGTTATCATCAGTAAAGTCATTGTCTAGTTTTAGTTGTTCTTCATGTCAATGTAATAAGAGCCATAGGCTCCCGTTTTCTGTGTCTAGTGTTAGGAGTTATAAACTATTTGATGTCCTTTTCTCTGATGTCTGGGGTCCTAGTCCCGTAGAATCTTCTAATGGATTTTAAGTTTTATTTAATTCTCGTCGATCATTTCACACGATTTATTTGGTTCTTTCCTTTGAAACTAAAATCTGACGTGTACATCGTCTTTTTTAGATTTAAACAATATGTTGAAACACACTTTGATACAAAGATTAAAACTATCTACACTGACGGTGGTGGTGAATTTCTTGCACTTCGCCAACTCTTGTCTAATTCTGGAATTCAACATCTAATCACACCACCTTATACTCCACAACATAACGGTATTGCAGAATGTAGACACCGGCAAATTGTGGAAACTAGTTTAACATTGTTGCATCATGCTTCCTTACCAACTAAATATTGGACCTATGCGTTTCACACAGCAGTTTATTTAATAAACCGTTTACCTTCTTCTTCTGTACACAATCAAAGTCCATACTTCAATCTCTTCAAACAACAACCAAGTTATAACTCTCTAAGACAATTTGGTTGTTTGTGCTTCCATGGCTTAGACCATATTCCAAATCTAAGCTCGAACCACGATCTCGCCCATGCATTTTTCTTGGGTATGATCTTCTCCACCATTCCTATCTTTGTTTTGACTATAACTCCAACAAAATTTTCACTTCTAGGCATGTTAAATTTGTAGAGTATATCTTCCCTCACTCTACAAGCTTGCAATCCAACAAAATTGATTCTCCCACTTTCTGTACACCTTCAACCAATAATATTCCACTACCAACAATGGTAGAATCTTCCTCCTTTCTGACTTCAAATCCTGCCATTCCTTCTCCTCCTAATACAACTTGGTCAGCTCAAAATTATTCAACCCCTTCAAACCCGCCACGTACGGTCTCTAATTCACCTCACCTTCCACCACTTGTATCTAATCCCCACACTGTGCCATCTTCTCCTAGTTGTGAGAACAATAATGCTTCCCCATATGTTGAAAGTTCACAACACTCACTCCGTGACACCACCAGCCATCCTTTGGCTATTCCATCTACCCTACAAAATACACATCCAATGATCACACGGTCCA
>CAVNYN010282246.1:0-60044 GCA_963692815.1 Nyctanthes arbor-tristis | reverse complement strand
CGCCAGTCCGGATCTGCTGTCCCCAAACTCTGTCTCGCTTGCTGTCCGTTCAATAAAAGCCTTACACGTGTTTATTTAATTTACAAGTCAGCATTTTCTTAGTTAATCAAATATTAATTAATTAATTAATTAAACACGTGTAAGGATTTAATTGGGGGGACGGCGAGCGAGACAGGATTTGGGGACAGCAGATCTGGATCAGGGGGGGGGGGCCTATATACAAATTCTGATATCGTACGTCTTTAGCTTTTCTTTTGTTACACTGTCTATTAATTTATTTCTTGCTGTCTATAAACTGCTTTTTCTTGTAACTAATGATTCCTTATAATAATAATAATAATAATAATAATAATAATAATCTATTATCTATGTGTATATGTTTCAGTCAATTACAAATTTAGTCCCTGAAGTTGTACTATTAGATGTTTAATTCCTTTACCACAAGATCACAATAGTGTTGAGATCAATATATCTTAATAGTTAACAAAGTGTGCCTTTTAGGACACAAGCCAAGAAATTAAGATAAATGATACAAAGGAACAAGTCTTAAAGTTGGAACGATAAAGATACCGTTCACTAGTGCTTCGAGGCAAAATAAACTTTCAAAATCGACTTTAAGATAAGCTGCAACTTTAAGGACCAAAAGTATATATAGTTACTTTAGTTGACAATTGGCAATCTAGAGAATGGCTAAACCTATATGAGCCAGTTGCTTGCATGTCGTTTTCATTATATTCATTGTATTCGTTCCTATTTGATTTTTTTTTTGTCCTCAAACGGCTTACGTGAATCACGCTATAATTATCTTCTTATTATTATTCTCTTCTCCAAATTCTTGGTTTTCCCAATGTATGTAAGTAGTTCAAGAACGTATACGATTATATTAAAATTCATATACTCATTTATAATTGAAATTTCACTGGTAGAACTAGCATCCCGTGCAAATAATAAGAATAATATTATGTTTTATCAGTAGTGCTTGACACCAGTCTAGGTGACATTTAATATATCATTAAGTGATAAGTGAAATTAAATAAATTCCGATCTAAATAATCCACTTAATTCAACTTATCATTTAGTACTACTTTAATATAGTGTCAAGTATCAATAATATTAAATAGCATTATTCAAATAATAATGAATAAAAATCTAACCAAAAGGAACACGACCCTCTTGCCATCCCCACAACGAACATAAGGGCTCGAGCGGCTGGCACAAACAACCCCAAATGTGGCTCGAACTCATAGCCAACGTGTCAACATCTAAACCTCAAGATATTTTATTCAGAAATCAGCAGACAAAAACCATCAACAAATTCAAAGCGAGTCACTAAAATCCAATAAATTATCCAAGGTGACAAGTCTGTTCAACATCTGTCACCCAGTAACCAATCAAATCCGGCCACCTATCCCAAGTAGAAAGAGGACCCTTTTGTGGTGCTGCTTTGGAAGCTTGTACACGGTGTAACTGAGACGTGCTAAGTCAACCACGGGGAGTGGGACCCAGTGGAAACAACACATGTCTTTGTAAATTGTGGTATCTTGTTACGAATGAAGTATTGTTTGTCGACCTTGGATTTGTTCTCCACTTGTCCTCCTCCCCTTTGAGATATATATATATATATATATATATTCAGATTTATGCAAAAAGAGCATGTTTTTCGTGGGTCTCTCTCTTAACAAGTGGACGGTGCAAATGCAGATTCTCTCAGACCATTTTTTCTACGAGGGATTTGTCATGATACTGTAATTTTGGCGTATCGGTTTTTCCTTGCGTTTTCTACATTTGATTTTAAGATATCAAATCAATTAGACTTTTGGTGTATTTGTCATGATATTATTGTAATTTTGGCGCTTCAATTTTTATTTACATTTTCCACGTTGATCTTGCGGTCTCAAATCAATTTGACTTTTGATAGACAAAAATATGCTACGTGTAAGATTTGATTGAATTAATTTGCAAGACGGATAATTGTTTTATCTTGACATTAATGACTTAGAACTCACTTTGAGGCCGGAGTAAGAAAAGTGGAGTGGGTGCCGGAGAAGTGGCAATAGGAAGCAACTTTATTGGTTTTAGGTGAAAGTGGTGACGAATGGTTCTAGATCATTTTTGTATTCTATGTTTACCTCAAAATTTCTACTTGTTCTAATTTAATTTTGAATTCTGTCACTTTGAAAAAAAATATATTGAATTCTGTTAGGCTAAGTGTCAATGTGCTCTTTAATTGATTTAATATTTCAAGACTCTCAAAACCTTTTGAACTATGATTTCATGCGGAAATATGAGTGAGAGATAATGGAGTGGAATGCCC
This sequence comes from Nyctanthes arbor-tristis, assembly GCA_963692815.1. NCBI lineage: Eukaryota > Viridiplantae > Streptophyta > Magnoliopsida > Lamiales > Oleaceae > Nyctanthes > Nyctanthes arbor-tristis. Next base: position 57,730 of record CAVNYN010282246.1, on the reverse strand, counting down.
ATCAACTTCAGAAAGGGTTAATTGCAGAAAAGGTCCCCAACTTTTGAATTCTTGTACTTTTGTCCATAACCTTTATATCTAGAACAAGGGGCCCCCAATGTTTGAAAGATTAGGGTGGTTCATCTAAATGCATATATTTAATAATTAAGATATTATTATAGCATGTTTGGCATCTACTTAAATAAAATCCTTTTATAATTGAAATTAAATTTAAAATTCCTTTGTATAATCTGTGTTAGGTTACCCGCACAAATATCTATCGAATTTGAGCTTATTCCTTTGTGTACTACTCAGCCTGTAAAATTATGTGATTTGTGGTGACTGGTCAACCCACCTAATGTATCAAATTTGGGTTGAAAATGTTCAATTTTTAACAGATTTGGGTTTGACCCAACTCACCAGCCCACATGTAAGTCTTCGCTACTTCCTTCCGTGTTGGAACCGTATACCACTTTCAATTTTTTCTTTTTTTTCGGAAACTTTAATTACTTTATATATGAGTTATAATTCCCATGGAGTAGATCAAATCAAACTTTATAAAAGTTTAAAGGGAGCGGTCGAACTTTGAAATGGTAAGTCTTCGTCTTTAACGGTTTTTGTCCTTTAGTCCTACACTTTCCACATTCTTACATTGACTTTGCTAAGTCTGTTTAGGTTTATACATGTTATTATTAGAATATACTTGATATCTCACTCATGCGTTACACGGGAAAAAACAACAGTTATATAAAGTTCCAGTATCATCAAAATAGTATTTAAATAATGAGGCATCAACATATTTGGTCAAGTTTGAAAAAGTATTTTTTGTGCTATAACATGGTTTTTATTATTTTGAACTGGCCTTTTGCATGCTACTTTTAAAATTTAATATGTGTGTGTGTGTGTGTGTGTTTGCTTGTAACATTTTAAACAAAAGAGAGAATTGCCTAGGCAATCTTCATCAATTAATGATGACCTTTTCCAAAATATATAATCAAAATTCATTAATTACTAGATAACAATGGTAATAAAAACCAAAAACTTAACGTGGCTTATTTCCAGAATATATACACAATTTGAGGTTTCTTCGTCATCTAGGTATTTTAGATAGGACAAAATGATTATTCTAGTCATCTCCTCATTATTCTACTGATTGCAATAAATTTTTCTTTTTTCCAAAGCTGTAGTTAGGGATGGAGCTTTTTCCAGCAAAGCCCAACGGTAGTGGTTTAGACTGTAGCGGAACAAAATTCTTGATGGTTTGCCACTACGTTGTGTATAGATCCCCCAATAAAAATCAACTACATCCATTACTCCATCCACATTCTTCGTCTATATATTTGTAAAGAAAGTTTGTTGCTAAATCTTAAACTCATTAGCCTCTTAACATCTGCCAATTGAAAAAAGTATATAGTGTCATTAATGGATAGAAATACACAAAGTATTAATCCAATTTACTTGTAAAACAATAAAAAGTAATGTATATTATAAATTGTGAACTATATGAGTAGAACCTGTGTTTGGGATGAAGATATACATACTCACTACTATCTACCAGCTAGAAGTCATCTAGCAATTAAGTGATCATATCTGTTAAAATTACAGTACATGATTCTATTGGATAGATCAACAGACCAAAAAAAATACAATACATCTAGAAATTCAATGAACTTATCGAATTCTTACAAAAAAAAAAACCCTATCTTAAAACCTTTGAAGATGTGTAATAGATCAAATTCTAATAAAATTTAAGAAAGCAGGGTGCAAAAAATAAAATAAGAACTAAAAGGAAGGTACTAACATTGCTTCAGATGAGCAATTAATCCAAACAGACTTCAAGAAAGGAGTGTTTTCTCCATGCTGCAAACAGTGTGTCTGGCGCTGCCATTCCAATTCCTATTCTCATGCAGGTAGAAAAGCATACAACACTCATTCAAAACCCTACAATTTAAATACAAACCTCGCGCTCAATCAAAACCCTACAATTAAACATAAGAAACTCAATTAGCGAAGCACACAAAATTATGAAGTATATAGGACAATCTGTTGAATTCGTAAAAAATGCATTTATTCGATTAAAAAACAGAATTATTATTTTTGATTCAAACTTTAAAATATAAATAAATCAGTAGAACACAGAAAAATAAAAAAGAAGAAAAATAAAATAGAGAAAAATAAATGACGATATGATATTTATATACAAGAATCCAACGGAAATTGTTCAAATCTTCGATTCAAAATATGATGAAAGGATAAGAGAGATATATAGTCAGAGAGAAAGGAAATTGAGAGGAAATGATTTAGATTTTCAATTCAAAACATGATAAGAGGATAAGGGAGATACAATTAGAGAGAGAAAAGGATATGTAAGAGATAAAAATCAAAAACTGAAATAATATTAAGAAAAATAAGATAGGGTGATGTCACCTATAATCTTATAACGCCAGATAAGTGGCAGAGAAAACTGTGCCAAACCAACTTATTTTATTATTAATATATAGATTATATATAAATAAACATAAGTTGAATTGTTTTATTTATTTTTAATTTTTTGAAGAAATTGTTTTAGTTTAATTTTTTTACTTTGAAGGAATTGTTTTAGGTATCTAAGAGCATGATTAGTGTTGAAAAAAATTAAACATGCTATTTATTGGGAACCAATCGTATCATATAACATGGGTTCTAACTATATATAATGGATCTTCGATTTTTAATTTATATAATATGTGGAATTATAATAGTTTGACAAGTGTATAATTGGTAAAATTTATCTAACACTATATGTATGACACTATATAGTGCCACATAACGATTGTATTGGGGGCACACTATATAGTTGTGATTTTTTATGTAGTGTCTCTCGATGAACGCCACATGAGCATATGGTATATATATTGTCATACCATATAGTGCTAGATTGGGACTAATGTAATTGGTTATAAAACCCATATGGAAATTTAAAACAAATTATATCCGTTATCGTTTTATAGTTTCAACTATTTTCATGTAACATGAATTGAAATTTTAAAACTCATTCTAATGGAAACTAACCGTAGGCTCTTAGGGCATAACTAGTGTTGGGAAAAATGAATTTTCCACGCAACAGTGCTAAATAATGTATCTTTTTTTTTGGGGGGGGGGGGGATTGGTAAAAAAGGGGACCAATTTGGAGCCCTTTTTGCCCATTCCCCCATTCTACATTGTCCCACAATAATTGTCTAAACTAATGAAATTTTGTCACGTGTAACATCTAATGTTAAAATTAAATACATTGTTAAATGTTAAATAAAAAACCTAAAAATATGAAAAATGAGAAAAAAGAACACACTAACGAGAAATGCAGTGGCAACTTATTTTGTAGAAATTTTAAAAAAATAGTGTAGGGAAAAAAACAGAAAAATGTAATTTCACATCAAGCATCAAATAAGAAAAATCTAAAGTGGAGTTATATTCACACTATACTTTTTACTAGACATGCCACACACTATTTATAATCAATATCCTTCATTTTTATTTTTGAGTTTTTAGATTAAGCTATTAACTTTTTCTTGGTCGTATGTTTTTAATATTTTATTGATTACCAGTTTACCATGTCTTGTATATAATAATGATTTTCATCTAAAAATTTGAGTGTGAAAACCACTAAAATCTTTTGAATAAGAAAAAAGAAAACAGAATCTATAAAAATAAAATTACATATTTTTTATGACTTTAAGACATGCAAATGAAATTTTTGTATCAAAAACTCTAAGGAGACATAAAAAAGAGATATTAATAGGTGACATTATTATGTGACACAATTATATTGGATAATGAAAAAGTTGTCATATAATCACTCACCCAATTAATGTTTACTACATAAAAATGTCACCTATTAATGTTACTTTTAAATGTCTCCCTAAAATTGTTCTTTTATAACCATCATTAAGAAACATGATATAAAAATTAAAAAATTATTTAGAAAAAATTCAATAATATTTCTTTGGAAACGCGTGTTTTCCGCTGGCTTTTTTAACTGATTAACACTAGTTTGCTCTTAATACCTTGAAAACTTCACAAAAGTTTTAACTGTTTTTTCTTTTCTTTATTGCCAACCATCCGGCACTGGATATATATCGAAGAAGCAAGAAAAGCATCTCGTAAGTCCTACCATCATGTTAGAACAATAAATAATATGCCAACTTATTAGGTGAACCAATTAATAGGGGGGAAAATCTGAATGTGGGAGAACAAGATTACGAAGGCTAACAAAATGTCACTCAGGTGAAATGAACTAGTTAGTGGCATCAAATAGAGAGAGAGCCAGTACAAAAGGGTGCGACAAAAACAAGAAGAGAAAAGTTGTGTCTCTCTTTTAATGGCGTTCTGCTAAGACATAAATAATCAATTTGTATTTGCACGGGAAGAAAGCAATAGTTACGTACTTGAAAAAGACACGAGATGCCTCTCTCAACTTTTGACCTTTTTACCAGTCACAGTAGCCTGGCAAGACTCGGGTTGATGGGGTCCCTTTTACTGAAGTTAATTTTCTGGAAATTCAGGGTAGGTGGGGACTGGGTTTTCTAAACTTTTTGTCCTTTTTAACGTTGTTGCTCAACAGTTTTCACCCCTCATGAACAAATTATAATCATTCTTCACCTCCTATTTCTATCTCTATCCCCCTTGACACAAGGCGAAAGTCTTGGGCGATACAGAAGCACGGAATCAAGAAAGAAAAAAAAAAAAAAAAAAAACAGAAGCCCCAGCCCGATTTCTTTTTGAGGGGAATGTTGTCTGGCTCGAGAACACTAATTAGATCTAGTGTTGTCGGACCAGGCTTCATTCCCCCCAATTATCCACACAATATAATCCGACTTTCTTCATCTAATTTGAGGTGAGACTTGAGAGTGCAAATATATAGTTTGCTATTTTCTGTTTTTGTGTTCTGTTGAGTTTTGACTGTTTTGTTTTGAGATTATTATTATTATTATTATTATTTGTGCAGTATCGAGATATTGGAAGAAGCTGCTATGCTATAATTGTTGGGTTTGTTGAGACAGGAGCAGATTTGTGAAATGATTAAGGATCTTGACTTAGTTTTTGAAAACTTTTAGGAGAGAAACTGTGAGAGAAAAGTTGCTCATCATTACCCACTTTGGCTTCTGGTTTCTTACAGGTTATTATGATGTTGGGAGTCTTTTTTGTCAGATCTTGAGGAAGCCATATTTTTAGTTTATCATTTTTGAGGATTCTTGCCTAGGCATATACCAGATCTGGGTGTTTACAGGGACATCCTGCCGAATCTGGATATATGAAGCTCCAATAGAGGGTTTCAAAGCAGAATATTGGGGATTTTACCTGCATATATATCTTCGATCTCTGTGTTTGTTTGTTGACCTATATATGAGCCGCAAGTCTCTTAAGAGTACTCAAGGTTTCTTCTGGATTCGGTGCAATATTAATTATTATTGAAGAGCTGCAAAACTATGGAAAAGATGAGATTCATGTATTGGATTGGGGATATATATAAAATTAACTATCCTTTAGAAAGCATTTATCAAGTACGAATTTGGTATGGTATATATGCTTCGTTTTGGAATTTGGTTGAAACCCTAGTTCTTTAATTCATATGAAATTCAGCCAAAACTCTGGTAGATATACAATCTTTTGTAAATTTAGCTAAGATTATTTATGGATTTCTTGTAATCAGGCCAGAAGATACAAGTAGCAATATGTCATTCAGTAAATGTGACTTGTCATTCAACAAATTTGAAACCTGCAACTTCAATACTTCTCAGTAATTGTAATTGTTGGCATGGTTTATATAATAATACATATACTCTCTTCCATCCACATTAGAAATATGGTCAATATTATTTATAAGAAAACGAGCAAATATAATTGTTGGGAATTGAAATCATTAGCTAGCTAGTATGTAAACGAGTTGAATTTTTGTGTAATTTGTGAGGAAGGAGCGAGCTAGCTTGGTGGCAAATTGGACAGGAGAATTGATCACGTGTAAATGTAAATGCAAGTTTCCAAGAAAGACTTGACATGTCATGTGAGAAGCATCAAGGAAGACAGGTTGAAAATTTTTTGTCCATTCATGACTGCATAAATCTTGTACCCACATTGATCTATAATATTTTTGTTATTTCCGCCATAGCCTATCTTTGCTAATTCCGTTCTTCTATTCAATTCAATTCAATGAATTAATTAATTAACCATGCATCAATTTAAAGCTTGTTTGAATCTCTTTTTCAATTCTCTTTATAATTTCACCTACTACTGATTTAATTACTGATTTGATAAGATCGGAAGAGCACACGTCAAATTTCAAACTTCTATTAAATCTACATCACTTATTTCACCTCATTATAATTTCTCATTATAAATCAATGTCAATAATGAGAATTACACAGCCACTTAAACAAATTAGAGGCATGCATAAAAAATGCTTTACTTTCACATGTCAGTCTATACACATTATACATATGCACGGTCCGCCACAGTCAGGTCATCTCATATATAAAAATAATGTAAGTTGAAAATATTTGAAAAAATTTAAGTAATAATATTGGCATTAAATTTGATCTTGTTTTGAATATATTATACTTTAATTCATGTCAGGTTTTCACTCTCAAAAAAAAAAAAAAAAATCGTGTTCGGTTTTCATTTTTTTTTCTTTTTATTTCAAATTTACAATAAAATTAGTGAAAATAAGTGGTGGAAAATGATTTTTTTTTACTAACTGTATATGTATATATAGATATGTGTGTGTGTGAGAGAGAGAGAGAGAGAGACCTAAATTCATAGTTTGTACTATGTAAGAAGCGGAGTTGATCACTAAGTGCACAGCTTGGATTGACAAGCGGATGAAAGGGCCTCAATTCAATAATTACTCACACTATATAGGGATTATGTAATAATTTTCTAACACTTGTGTGGTTTAGTTTACAACATCCAATATTCCAAGTTTCCAGATAGAACCTTTCGAAATTTCCTAAGCAGCCCCTCATAAACACCTACTCCTCACTCCAAGCCTGAAATATGAAAGTTTGGGCAAATTTTTCTGAAATATGGAAATGTATCTTTGAGGCTCAATATCCTAAGGATCAATATACAAACTTCCTTACTGTTACATGTTAGTCCCTAAGTCCAAATCAACCCCCTAAAGTATCAGATTGATGAATATGCCCCTGTAATTTATTAGAGCTGCAAAGTGGTCCTCAAAGATTAGCCGTTGTTGAAGCCCCTGTTGTCCGCTTTCAATGACAAAATGGGCTTGGCAGGGCGATTAGGCCAGCCCCAACAAAATGAGACAGGTTCTTAACTGAATGGGCTTTTTGGGCCTAACCTCATGATCCTTTACTAGCCATAAGGATTTGACAATCAGTTATTAAATATTTTTTTGAAATAAAATTTATCTTTTTAAAGTATTATAACAATAATTATTATGACCAAGGTGTTTTTTTTTTTTTTGGCAATATTGTAAGGGTGGGGGAATCGAACTCTGACATGGGGATTCAATTGTATTTGAGTCATTATCTCATTGTTATAATTGCACTACTAATAATAATTATTGTTTTTGTTACTAAAAATTACTAGACAATATTTCTCTCAACTGTACGTGAGAACTTGAAAACCATCTACTAGGTGAAGTATATAATACTAAGCTTTGAAATAGCAACATAAACTTATAAACGTTGATTTGGAAAGACAGATGATGAGGGCAGCGGCCAAGGGGAGAAAAGCTAGGCAATCGCTTAGCTTGACACCTTGCCCAATTTTTAAATGTATTCAAATCCCTTTTTTTTAGGGGTTTTTATTATTTATTCTTTCTTCAAGCTGAGAAAAATCAATTTTTAATCTTCGGAAAATTGATTTGCACGTCAAATTAACTCAAGAAAACAAATATCACATAATAATTACTTGAAAACAATAAAAATATATATGGGAAAATTTGCTCAATAAAAGTTTGGTGGAAAGCATTAATATTTTTAAATTAAGCGTTCCACTATGAGTGATCTTCCACTTTTATTGACATTTTCTTGACTTCGTATCCGACCCCAAAAAGACATTCTTCACTGGAATCATTTTGAAGATATCACATGTAATGTTTGAGATGATTGCAATTTGAATCTATTTTCTTCCATTTGATGTATTGACCATTTAATTGGACCAATGGATTGACAAACTGTTGTAACCTTTTCTTTCTTCAATTCCTCCCGCGGCCCTAACACCATTCCATATATCCAAAAAGAGGGAAAACAACATGCAAACTCCTTTTTGTCGAATAACATTGATGCACTTTATTAGGTGATCATCGATGATGGTCAAATAAGCACTTCCCATCTTTCTTTTTTCTTACCTTTTATTTGGAAAAATTAGCTAGCTAGTAGTTGACAAAAATATTCCTCACTTCCCATCCGTGATGGCCGTGCACTTTTTTAAAAATAATATTGTACATGTAATATAGGCTTCTCTAATTTGCGTCAATGACTTGTCAAATTAAAGAGTCGACCACGTTTGGTCTAGTGGTGGAGGTTTTGAAAGGCGGTTGACATTGGATTATGCAAGAAAGGGGAATAGATTTGGCTGCAATTATATTTAAAATTGTAAATTTATATGAAAATGGTGACATTAACAAAGATAATTTTTGCCACGACCCCTGTGGTCTGATGGCATCTTAGTTAAATTATTAAACTTTTGGTCAAGGGTTTGATTCCTCACCCCTACAATCTTCTTTGTAATTTAAAAAAACAAAGATAATTTTTTTCAAATTAATATGTCTTTTAAATAAATACAAATTCTAGGAATTTATTTAAGATAGTATGGGGCCCAGGGATGGACCCGTCGGTCCTGAATTTCATCCAAAGAGGGTCTACAACTTTGGAATGTTTGACCAATGAGTGGTAGGAACTAATCTAAAAATGCCACCGCTTTTTTTCTTTTTTTTTTTTTCTATAAAAATAATAGACTCGTATGAACGCCATTGATTGAAACTTGTGTCATTTCATGCCTCATTGTTACAAGGAAAGATGTGAGCATGTTCTATTATGTATACCTGTCAGTGCCTCACGTAATTGCTGTTATGACAAGACTTTGAATTTCATCTGAAAATTAACGTTCATTTTTAAGCAACGTGACTTGTTTGAGGATACTGATATTGCAATCTTGGTGTTCGTTTAGATTGATAAACTTTGACCGTATCTTATTAAGAGATATGGAAGAAGGATAATTAACCTTTTGTGTTGGAATGGGCATTAACGCTAGTATATTTCAATAGAGCTGGTATTGTCTTTTCAAGCTCACTAAAAGTACCATTTTTGTATGTTTTACGTACTCAAAAATTCAAACGTTAATTTTACGTTGCATTTACCTGTGACAAGACACTGTTGCACGGCATATATGTACTTGATTTGTACTGATGGACTAGCTGATATCAAATAGTGGCTGTATAACAAATTTATTAAAAAAATTAAAAAAAAAAAAACTCTTACTTAAATGTTGATATAAGGTTATTAATAATTCTATCAACATTGATTAACGAAAAACAATCACATGTCTCTCCTATATTGATTGGCGTATTAAGATATCAATTATTGGTATGATAGGGGACACTGTATAATACACACCTATGGACTTGTACTTGCCCAAAATATATATATGTTGATAAATACAAACCTTCACTTAATCTTCTGTCAAAATAATATACTGTCACACTAAGCATATTGAGAATACCCGAGTATCTGTCCCTAGCTAGCAATTTATAATCTAATATTGCCAGAGAGCAAAAATAAGAGCATCTATATATATCCTTAAAATAAAAGTAGCTGTACATATAGGTACCACTATTTTCCCGCTTTTTTTATGTGGTGCCTATAGCCACTTCAAATTCTGTGGCATACCATCTTATGAATTATTTAGAATAATTATTTTTTAAACTTTTTTAAACATATTACTTATTTCAACTGAGTTTCCTTAATTTATTCACAATATTTTCTACGGTTTTTTTTCCTAATTGGGAAGATTTTGATATAATATCCCTAATTCATGCAAATCAGAGTACATTCTTATTTATGGACGATATTTAGAATTCGATGTAATTTTCTAAGTTAATTTCCAAGACACATCATAAATTGGGCAATTTTTTTGGATGTATCATAAATTGTATTAGTGATATGTATTAACAGTTGTTGTCTAAATAAATAAATTAAGAAAAAATAGAGTGATTGATATTTAGTTTATTCAACTGGGTGTTATTATGATATTATTTCTGCATAAATTAATTCCATGTTAATCGCTTCACAATTTGTTGAGGAATAGTTAAACTGCTAATTATTTTATAATTATTACTAATTAATTTATTTATTTTTTATAGAAAGGGAAATAAGAGAAGGGAGGGGACGATAGGAGCAATTCGAACTTGGAACCACTTATTCCAAGATTGACCATCAAACCACAAGCCATAAATTGACCCCACAAACTGCTAATTAATTATTTAAAGAAATATTGTAATTTTTTTAAATGGCTAAATTATTACTTAGTAATTTTTATCTTTATAAATTTATGAATGCCGATAAAATTATATTATTTTAGGTATATTGAAGTTGTAGTTTTTTTTGTTATTTAAAAAAAATTCAAGAAAAAATAAATAATCGATAAACATTGATATCCATAAATTACTTGGTCTTAATTTGTTTTCTTACTCTATATATATATATATATATATATATATATATTGGGAAGAGGAGTTATAATCTCAATGAAATCCTCTAATACATATTTTCCATTATTATTATCTATAGGTTTTTTTTTTAAAAATAATTAACGAGAAAATTAAGGAAAAGCCATAATTCAACGGGAGAGGATATTTACTACTATGGTAAGGTCCGCAATTTTTGTTTATTGCAATTCACAATTTTTTAAACAATAGAGGGAAACAAGTTGTGATTGATAATTTAATACTTAATGCACTATTACTAACTTTTCATTAAATTTTGCAATTTTATCTTATTTAAAACATTCTATTATTTGTATTGTTATATCATTTATTAGTAGATTTTCTATACATTACACGGGTACTATACTAGTTTAACAATTATTCAATCCTACTAGCTTGTTTGTGTATATACACACATATAAATACACACACAGAAAACCCAGTATCTGCGTTTAAAGAAACATTTGAGAATCTATCTGATACAGTTTCCTATGTTTTTCCTTTTTAACCAATGTCAGAGTGTCTTCAAACCATCACAAACTTTTTCAGTTTCATTGGGAACTCCTCCTCATCTGCTCTTAATTCTAGTACCGCAATCGTTGAACGCCAGAAGCCCTGAGGCCGGAGATCAGCCATTTTCCTTGATTGTTTTTTTTTTTTTTATTATAAGTTGGTTTGATGGGTGGCGGCGAAAAGAGGCTTCTGAACCACCTCCTCCTGCACCAGAATTCTGCAAAAAAGCATCATCAAGCAAGAGACGTGCCAAAAGGGTATCTGGCTGTCATAGTTGGGAGAGAGGAGCAGCAACAGAGATTTGTAATTCCTGTAATTTACTTCAATCACCCACTTTTCATGCAGTTGCTTAAAGAAGCCGAAGACGAATACGGGTTCGAGCAAAAGGGCCCCATTACTATCCCTTGCCGAGTCGAGAAGTTTCGATCCGTTCAAGGATTGATCGACATGGAGCAAGAATTCAGCCACCACCACCAACACCACCATCATGTGGGCTGTTTCAGGATTTGAACACGAATCAGGAATTGTATATAAATTTCAGAACATATGTGGGCAGCTCAGGCCGGTAGATTTCTTAATTAACCTCTATTTTTTTGAGTTTTTATTTTGTTGTGAGTAATAAAAGGCTGTTTCCCTGCACTAGACAATGATATCAATGGTGCAGACGCCATGGTTGATGATCAAGTAGTTGAAAAAATGAGTTTCTACTTTCTAATATGCTTTTATTATTCCCATAAATTTCTCTCACTTTTTATTTTAATAATTAATTAATAATTTACCAAGTTTGTTTCGTCCAGAAAGTTAAACTAACTGGTATGATTTTTTGTACGTTTCTTTTTTTCTCTGAAAACTAACAAAGTGTTTGACATCCCTCCAGATTATTTATTATGTTTATAATCTGTCACACGACATTTTTTCATTGCTTTTACTTTTTCTAAAAAGTCAAAAATTAAAAGTCAAGCCTTAATATTTTACTTTTTACCCACAAAAAGCAACAAATAAAATGATGTCATGTAGAAATTTATAAACTAATTTATAATTTACATAGTTGCACACATTGTGAGTTTGGAGAAGTATTCCAAGAATAGTGAAGGTATCATCATATCATTTAGTATTTAGTAACATGAATCGTGAAAGAATGTAGAACTGGTACTGGCTTCTAATTTTTTTTTTAATTTTATTTTATGAGGTTTCATACATTAGGAAAACCAAGTGGCGGTGAGTTGAGAGTCTAGAATTGCATGTGTATGTTTGTGGTAGTAATTGTGAAGGTTGGAGATACAAAAAAACATAAGAAAGTGCATTAATAGAGAGAGAGAGAGAGAGAGCTGTTGAGTGCACGCAGCTAGAGGTGTTAAAATGGGCGAGTTGAAAAGGCCCGTCTAAGCCCGCCTGAAAACTCCTGGAACCACGGGCCAACTCAGAACCAGTAGGTCCGCGGTCTGGGCTGCCACTCTTGGCCCGTCGAACAGGCCAATTCACATGCACGAGGCCCACAATTAACCCGCTGGATCCGTGCAAATTTTAATTTTAAAAAAAAAAGAATTTTTTAAATTTTATCGACAGAGAGCCATAAAAAGGACAAAAGGCAAATTGCCTTTTGACTTTTCAAAAGGCAATTTGCCTTTTTAAAAGAAAAAGGCTGCCTGCAGCAGTAGGCTACTACAGTAAATAATATTTGAATTTCAAGGTTTTTTATGTAATAGAATATTTGAAGCTTATTAAAAATTTTAATTTTATCTTGTTATATGTTTACTTTTTAATTAGAATTTAAAATTTTAAAAAACTTGTGCTATATTTAAAAAATTTGGTAAATTTTCTATTGAAGTATTTCAATTGTAATGTATTTATTTTAAAATTTAAATATAAAATATGACCAAAAAAGAAAAGAGTAGCCCACATGGACTGGATCAACCCATGGCCCACATGAGTTACACAGGTGGGCAAGCCCACACGCTAAAAAATCCAGGCCAGACCAGCCCGGACCGAGAAGCCCAGACGTACGAGCTTTTTTGTATAGCGGGCCGTGCTGGGCTGCAAGAGTAGTGGGCTGGCTCGGCCCGGCCCACCCCACCCGTTTTGACACCTCTACATGCAACATTAATTGAGTCGGGTAGGTGACAGAACTATAGCAGAAAGTTGACTATTTCTCTGTGACATTAGGATGAATGGATGATTATGAATACACGGAGACATATATTTATTCATTATCTAATGAACAAAATGATATCTAGTTTTAAAATAGTATTATTCTTAGAATTTCTATATTAGCGCATATGTCATGTGTTTTGACACGTTAGTTAGACTCAGGAAACTGATTGGCTCATTTTTCTGACATGATCGATTCTCTATTTTTAGTATTTCTGTTCAAAATTTTACGCTATGAATGATGATGCACTGATAAAACATTATATTAGTTACGGTCCTTCCACCAAAAAAAAAAAATCATTGATGTGGTGTTTGTATTTTTTTTATTTTATTGAAAATATAAAATACAGTGCAAGATATGTGAAGTGTTTGTATGTTCTATATATATACAGGATTATTATAATGCATAGTGTTCTCTAAGAGCAACTTCAATGACAAAGGTCATCCTTCAAGGTACAAGAAGAAAAACACACATAAAAATTAGTAGGTCCAATTTGTTTCCTCTTTTTTTTTTTAATTTCCTTTTTCTTTTAAACACTTTTCTTTTATTTACACTATTTTTTCCTCAATTTTCCTTCTTCTTATGATGTGTGAGGTCTAAAAATACATATTCACCTCCACGTTTCCTATTACTATTTTATCATTGTTTTTGAATTTCTATCTACTCCTCTCATCTTTTTCATTTTTCTATATATATATATATATATATATATATATATATAGGCATAAATTACATGCAAGTAAATATGGCAATGCACGTATAAATAAGATTATGGATAATGCTAAATATCCATCATGTCTCATGTCCATCGTACATCCACTGTCATTGAATTATTTATATATCATGGTAAATTGAAAGCAAATTATCGCGAAATTATCATGATACATAAATAACTCAGTGGGGTAGACACAAGATGTAGTTGATTTGTAGCATTCTCCATAATAATACGCATCCAATGCATCCTACTAGCACTTTCTAATCGATATGCTTCTCCAGATGTCTACGTAGGGTGGGGTGGGGTGGGGTGGGGTTCTGCTCAACCCAAACCCGTCTACGTGGGGTGGGGTGGGGTGGGGTCGGGTGGGGTAGGGTGGGGTGGGCTTCTGCTCAACCCAAACCCAACCCAATTGAATTGAGTTGATAAAAATATAGCCCCACCCAACTCAATTAAGTTTGGGTTGGATTAGTTAGTTTGGGCTTCAACAATTCAATTCAACTTTTTTTTTTTTTTTGTGAAAGCAATTTAATTCAACTTTTTGTATTTGAATTAGCATAGTTTTGATTATGATTTCAGATTTTATTGTTAAGATTTTGTAAGATTATAATAATAATTTAAGTTTTTATTAAAAAATTTTAACTAATTGTCTATTACAATTTTTTTTTTTAGCTTTATTAGTTTTTCTATTTATTTATTATTAGTTAAGTTGACATGTGCAACCCGAACCCAACTCACCCAACTGAAAATGTGTATTTTAAAACTCAACCCAATCTAATGTATTGAAAAGCCCAACATACTGATTGGGCTGGGTTGGGTAGATTGAATGGGTTGAATTGGATTTTGCCGAGCTCAACGTCCATGTATCGTTTTAGTCGTTTCAACTCTATCATACCGAGAGGAATACCATAACGTTTCTTGTCATATAGTAAATCACGTACATCTTTCTAAAATCTCTTTAGAGTATAATAATATAATTAATGGAAAATAGGCCAAAAAAAGTAATATATATGTAGCACAAGTCGTGTGCAAAGGTAGTAGTAGTAATAATAATATATGATACGAAAGTAATTCTGGTTAGTTGTAGAGTTTTCCTCTTTTATTGATTTTCTATGAAGGAAATATATTTTCTTCCTTTTTTTTTTCATGATAAACAATAAATAATTTGGTGGATTTCACGAAAATTCAGAAGTAAATGGCTAATTGCTCAAATGCTAAAGGAAAAACTGAAACGGCAAAGGTACCAGATTTCTCACCCGAATTGACTATTTTGCCTCACCATCTTTTTCAATTTACTACCTAGCATGTCTCTCATCTTCTTCCCTTGTAACTGGTTCGATGGTGAACCATCATTTGGTAGTTTCTGCCAGTGGTGGGTTGTCTTCACCGATGACACCAACTAACGGTACAAGTTCTCCTGATTGAGAGGCATTTTTGTCCATCTATGTTACGATTCTAATTTTCCTACAATTTCATGAAAAATCTAGTAATTATAAAAAACATAATTTGTTTTCTATTTTTTCCACTATTTTCCCAAGTCATTCTAGAGAGAGGAGTACTCTCCCTTTAGAGAGAGTACTCCCTTACTTGCTCCCCTGGTTGGGGGGAATCAATCAGGGGAATAGGGAGGCCCCACTGACTCTCATTAATTAAGGGGACCAAGTAATGGACTCCCATATCTAGAATTTTTGCTATTTTCTCCTAAAAAATTTTCATAGAATGTTGGGAAGACGTGATCCATTAGAGCATTTCTAATGGAGGGTGGATTGTGGGCGTGATGTGGAGGAGAGAGATAGAGAGAAGATAATTATTTTAAATAAATAAGAATTGAAAGAGGTATAGTGAAAAAACGCGAGAAAAATGAAAAAAATGAGAGAGATGGAGATAAATTCAAAAATAATGATAAAATAGTAATGAATAGGATGAAGGTGATGGCGTATTTGTGGACCTTACACGCGACTTGAGGAAGGAATATTGAGGAAAAATGTTGTAAATGAGATAAAAGTGTTTAAAAGAAAATAAAAATAGATAAAATTACAGGACTTACGATTTTTTTGTATCTTTTCCTCTTTTTAGATGAACATTGTCCATAAAAATGAGCATTGGAGATGTTTTTGTCAAGAATATTTTTTGCCCCCGAAAGTGGTATTAGGCCCACTCTTACTAGTCTAAATAAAGTGGGCCTGTAAGTGATGCCCTATGCCAGATAATTTAGGTTCTTTAAGGTGTACTTTTTAACTTCTTGTTTATTTCTAAATATATTGCAAATATAGACTATTATATTGTAAAAAAACCCCTAAAAAAAGGAAAATAAATGCAAATAAAATATATAAGTATGAATTAAAAAAAAATGAAATCGAGTATTAAGAAAACGTAAAGTATGGGTAACATTATCTCCCTAGAATCATGCAAACATTTAAATCTAATTTCAGTTACAAGAATCATAATCCGTAAATACATTCATCAACAATTCAAAATCAAATCATAACTAAAAATTATTGCCGTTGATCAATCCCAAATAAATTCGATAAATCTTGATTACTTCATGCGTACCAAAAAACCAAAGATAACAAGTAACTATAGTTTCAAATTCAATGATTGAGAGAATAATTTTGGTGCTACCATAGTTTTTTGTATCCTATTTTTTCATTTGTCACCACGTTTTTCTTCAATTGTCACCACTAACATTTATCACCTTGATGATTTTTTTTTTGAGGTGTTTGTTACCATTATTTTTCTTTTTTAATTTCACAAGAATTTTTTTCGTGATTGTTACCATTATTTTTCTTTTAAATTTTATATGAATTTTGTTTTTTAATTTTTGTGTTGTTGTTACTATTTTTTCCCTTTTTTATGATTTTCGGTGCTTTATTATTTTTTTTTTGTTTTACAATGTGTTTTTTTTTAAGATTTTTATTATTAGATAGGGAGAATGATGAAAATTTCTAAGGAGAGCTAACATCTCCCTTATGAGGTGGAAAACTACCACATAGCCCCATATTATTAGGGGATCAGGGGACCTGCCTCTTAATTCCCCAATAACGGGGGACCATGTAGCACTTTTCCACTCTATAAGGGAGATGTTAGCTATTTATAGCCGAGCCAAGAGAATGATAGAGAGAATAATTATGATTGAAATTGTTACATTTAGAATTTAGGAGAAGAAATCAAGTTGTAATAAAATTCAAAAACAATAAAGTTATCAATAAGAATCTAGGGGAATCAAGTTTTCCAAAATTAAAAAGCGATTAATCCATAGTAATCATATTAATTAAGAAAAATGAGTGATACTATTTATCTAGGCTAGAGACCGGTCTCTAGTCTAGTTTGTATCACTATATTGGAGGATAAGTTGATATGTATAAATACATAGAGTCCTTATTTATTCAATGGCCATTGTAGTGATGATAACTAGACTGGAGACTGTTCTCCAGTCTAGATAAATAACATTATTCTATGGATATGGAGTTCCAATGTGGAAATTGAAAAACTAATATAAAAATAAAAATAAATAATAATAAAAAATTGAAGAAACAAAAAAAGAGAAAAAAAATGTGGTATAAGTATAATTAAATATGGTATAATCAGAGGCGGAGCCAGGATTTTATGTGAGTGCGGTAGGTCAACGTTGAAATATTGCTGCACCTCGATAGAATTTTTAGTACAGTAACATAATTAGTTGTATTTTAGCAATTAGTATGGTAGCTTTACTTAATTTTGATGTATTGAAGTGACAAGATTAATAGTTAAAAATAGGATGACAATTACTTTATTAAAACTTTGAAGTAGAAAACGAAAAGGTAAGACAAATTAAGAATTTGATTTGAGTTGGGGCAAGGTGAATTTAACATTAAAAAAAG
Organism: Nyctanthes arbor-tristis; assembly: GCA_963692815.1. Classification (NCBI taxonomy): domain Eukaryota; kingdom Viridiplantae; phylum Streptophyta; class Magnoliopsida; order Lamiales; family Oleaceae; genus Nyctanthes; species Nyctanthes arbor-tristis. The sequence continues at coordinate 39,809 of CAVNYN010282246.1, read as the reverse complement.
TACAAAAAAACAATTAAACAAGAATTTTAAGCAAACTTAAAATCATTTTTAAAGTTGAAATATTTGTCTTGGGCCAAACAATCACTTTATTTTACCAGTTCAATTGTAAAAGGTAAGGCGTAATCGTATAATTTCACTTAAAACCCAAATCATCTTCTTCCCCAAGCTCCTTGCGCCATTTCCTTTTCAAAAGAATCTGCCGAAAGCTCCTTTGAATTTCCATGGCAACTCAATCTTCTACACCTTAAAATTTTTCCCCGAAAATTCAATGCTGTTGACCTGAATTGGCTCCGCCCCTGGGTAGAACAGCAAATATTTTATGTGTGGGGTGTATTAGTGAAATATAAATAAAAAGTAGTATAGATCCTTTAAATTTCCTCTTTTACATCTATATCTATATATAAGAAAAGTAACAGTGATTCCAATAACTCTCCCCTCCCCAAAAGATACTCGAATCTATTGCATTTTATATATCTTTTCCTTTTATTTTATTTGTTAGTTTTTTGTTTTGCAATTATTTTATGCAGTTTTGTTTGTAACCACCCACTACTCTGCCATTTGTGATGTGAGGAGCCTATATGTTCAATTTAAACTAATATGATAGTTCATTATTATTTGTTTTACCATTTTCTGTGGCAATCACCCATTACTTTTATTTTCTCCTTTTTTCCTCAATTGATTTTACCACATTTTTGTGCAAATTCGTGCAGAAACTGCCCACTTTCATCTTCATTTTTTTAGTTCTGCTGATATTGCCATGTCTTACATTCTTCTAAGTTTCCATGCTAATTTTCTAAAGACAGACTTAAATTTTCCATGCAAATTTTCCAAAGACAGAAATAAATTTTGTAAAACATAATCAGTGGAAAGTTCTAGTACTCTTTATGGTACCTTGAGATTGATTTCACATGGTTAAATAGGATGTCATGTAAGACATTTTGTACTATGACAACCCCTGTGACCCTTCATCTTATCATTGTAAAGTTGTCGTTTATAGTAGTATATTACATTTAACATTGTTTCTGAGACAATCTTTGAAGTATAAAATATGTTTATATCCCTCTTCAATAACAAATATTTGCTTTTTGGGTTTGTTCCTTCCGGTTGTTGTAAGGTCATGAATCATAAATGTATTTTAGAGGATAGCCGATTATATAATCTATTTTGCTGAAATTTCATGTAATCCACTTTATGATGTATAAGAATCTTTTAGATACAAGTTCATATGAGAATTAAATTCTTAGTGATAGTTTTGTTTCTTATAAGACAATATTTAATTTAAAGTCTATAGTCGAACTTCATGATTAATATTGTTTTAGTGTAACATTTAACTTGCACTTGAGGAAGTAGGTGCGGCGCTAATGTAGACTCGGTGTGGGCAAAGTACTAAATTTTGATAATTATACAAGACAATAAATTTGTAACACTAGAACAAGGAAAGTAAACAAAAGACATTTTTTCGAGCTATAACAGTCTCTAATGAAAAAAATTATATTACAACCTATAATGAGAATATGTATATATTTTCTCCGTATATAGAAAGTTTAGATAAAAGAACTATGATTATAGGAATACAGAAATAATCAAATACAGAATAATCAAATTCAAAACTTATGTGAAAGTTTTCATCTGGGCGTTATACGAAAATTTTCATCTGAAAGTCGACCATTTCAGTGATATTTAATCGTCTATACTAGACCCTTACCGGGGTCTTCACGCAAGGTAAAGTCATACCTTCTCCATTCCATTCGTAATTTAAAAAAAAAAAACTCAATGACTGAATCTATTTTTATTATATTGTACATCCTTCTATTTTAGTTGTCTTCAACTATTGTAATATAATTTGTTTTGTCAATAATTTATGTCTGTGTATCGCAGGGCAGTGTAACCAGTTTTACAAGAATACCTAAAGATACGTATTTGGATTAATTAGGTGGAACGCTGTGATTTATTAAATATTTTGAAAATTACAGTTAAAACAAAACGTTAGGGTGAATTACGTCCATATTAGGCTAGCAGCCCCCTTGTGTCTTATCATTCTTCTCTCTTGCCATAGCACGTGGCTACGTTTCTTGTCTTCTTCCTCTCTTTTCTCTCTCCACTTACTTTTCTCTCCTTTCTTTTTGTTTTTTTTGTTTTTTTGTTTTAATTTTTATTTTCTTTGGCAAACTATTCACCGTCACTTGTTTGGCAAACTATTTACTGTCACTTGTTTGGTTATTCTTCAAAATAAGTCACATTAAATATAATTTTCTATTTTGCAAGTTATATATAAAAAAAGTCACATTTAATGTAAAAAATCACGTATAGAAACTTTTTCAAGTATAGATATATTACATTCACACATGCATTTTTATTAAAATGTCACATAAATAAAAATTACATTTGAGAAAGTTTTTAATTCACAAAAATTTAACTGTTTCAAATATATGTTACATTCACACATATATTTTTATCAAAAGGTTACATACATAAAAGTTATATTCCTGTTACTTTTTAAATTAAAAAGTCGCACAACTGTGACCTTTTCAAGCATAAATATGTTAAGTTCCTTTTTTTTTTTGCCCCATAAATATGTTAAGTTTATACATACATTTTTATCAGAAGGACATAAAAGTCACATTTGTGTAACTTTTTAATTAAAAAGTTACAAATTTTATTTGTGCTATCATTAAACTTTCATAAAAAATGTTTAAATATATAGAAGTAAGGTGTAGTAAAAAAGTCACACTCATAACCAAAAAGTCGCATAAAGTAGGACAAAAATTCACATAAATATGCACGCTTTTAGAGTCACATAATAGAAAGCAACGCATAATAAAAAAAGTTTATATTTTTTAAAAAATCACATTAATTTTCACTTTTTTTAGTTAACAGTCACATAAAAATAAAGAAATAAAAATTTTCATATTGTCATGAAAATAAAAACGAAAAAGAAAAATGAAAATCCTAAGAAAGTTAGAAACTAGGTGTTTACAAATTGGCCTTGAAGAATTTTGGGGCATATTTTGTATGTTGTAAATTGTAATCCTGTGAAATTGCATTGACGGTTATAAGTTTTGCCTTATTTTTGCGTCCCTAATTCTTTTGACGTAAATATCAACTAGTTTTTTAGCACCCGTGCGTTACAAGGCGAAATTTTAGGGGCAAATTATAATGTAATATTGTTTAACTATTAGTTTGACCTGCAGGTTATTGTTAATTAATTTATATAAATTTATAAATTTATGAGATTACTGGGTCATTAGTATAACTGTCGTGTCATCGATTGAACCGATAAATTATTGTTAATTCATAAATTTAACTAAAAAACTTTGTAAGAAAATAAACAATAGAAATATTACAAATATTATGTAATGTATTTTAAAACATAATATAAAATTGTTTGGCAGCTTATACAATATGCCCTAAACGAAAAATCACATGCTCAAATTTTGTACTACTTCAACTTTCTAAAACAATTTTATCAAATTTGTAGCTTGGCCGGTTGAGACACTTGTCGAGTTACTAGGTTACTCAAAACCCATGGGATGTTCGAGTCTTCAACTAGGTCATTACAATTCAGTCTAATCAAGTCACCCCACCCAACCCACTATCCAGTTTACTAGGTTTCCGACTCAGATTTTAGAACAATGCATGACAATTGACAAAAAATTATAAATGGGTAACTAGTGACATCAGGAAAAAAGGGGTAAATAAGAAAAGCGAAAATAAAATTAGCCAGTGGTTATTGGGAAAAAAAGAAAAATATAAATAAAAAGAAAAAAGATAAAGAAAAGAAAAATTAGTGGGCGGTTATATAGTAGGGAAAAATTACTCTATAATTACCTAATATGAACAAAGAAAATATAATAATAAATAAAAAAGGTAATAAAATTAGAGGAAAAAAATAAGTGTATTAAATTAGTGGGTTACATAGTACCAAAAAAAAAGGATAAATGAAAAAATAGTAATATATTAAAATTAATGTATGGTTATTATTATAAGAAATAAAATAAAAGCGTAGTTTACAATTAATGTCTCCAACTTTTCAAGTATATATAGAACACGTTCCCAATCTTTAATTTTCCTTTTGTGAGTTCTTAACCTTTGCAGAAATTCTCAATTTAGTCCATCGTGATGGAAACCATCAAATTCGTCCGTTAAAGTCAGGGACATTTTCAGTATAATATAAAAAAGAGTTAATTATACCTAACGTCCCCAACTCGTCAAGTTATTTTATATTACGTCACTAAAGTTTAATTTTACTTTTGGGCGTCCTCAACCTTTTAAAAGTGTTACACTTAATGTCCCGGTGATGGTTTCTGTCAATTTCTATTGTTAAATTAGGGGTAAAACATAAAAAAAATATTTTAATGTTTAAAATTAAAAAAAAGATGGGTATAACCCCTCGTGCCCCCGGAAATGGCAGAAATCGCAGCTCTTTAGCTGCCATCTTCGACAGCCATTGGGTCGCCCAATGGCTGCCAAATGATTGCCGTAAATGGCAGAGAAGTGTTGTTGGGGTTGCCATTTCTGACAGCACAGAGGGGGGTTCTCTTCCGACCATTTTTTAAAAAAATTTTAAATATTAAAATAATTAATTTTTTATATTTTATCATAATACCCTTAATTTAACGGTTGAAATAGACAGAAACTGTCACACAAACGTTAAGTGCAATACTTTTAAAAAGTTGTAGACGCCCAAAAGTAAAATTAAAGATTGGAGACGTAATCTAAAAAATTGAAAGGTTAGAGACTTTAGGTGTAATTAACCTGATAAAAAATTAATATTTTAATTTAAAAAATAAAAAAATAAAAAAAGAAAAAGGGGAAGTGTCCTCCCTGTTACCATTTCAGGCAGCCCTTTGCTACCATTTTCGGCATCCAAAGGGCTACTGGAAATAGCAAGGGGGACTCCCCCTCTTTTTTCCTTTTTTATATTATACCGAAAATGCTCATGACTTTAATAGGCGAATTTGACATTTCTGTCACCAGGACTAAACTGTGGATTTCTGAAAATGTTGATGACCTATGAAAGGAAAATTGAAGGTTGGGGACGTGATCTATAATACTTGAAAGGTTGAGGACGTTAGATATAAATTACCCAAAAAAGAGATTTCAGAATCTTTTGGGTCTAATATTGCTTCGAGACACATTTTTAATTGTGTTAGGAATCCGTAAACACTAACTTGTTTTAACTTTTAAGCAAAATGAATTTATCTATTTTACACAGGAATTTCTTTATAGGGGTTTATGGAAATTGCTGGAAAATTTTAGAAGTGGATAGTTTTAAATTTTTCAGATAATTGCATATTAATAATATGTTAAAAAATTAAATTGGTTGCACAGAAAACAAAAAACCCAAAAGATCAATAAATTAAAAACAGATTATTTAAGAAGTAATTAAAAGTGGTTTAAAATTTGTTGATGTTACATTAAAAAAAAAAGAAAGAAAAGTGTAAGTGTTTGCTTGAAAGACTAAATAAAATACACGGCATTCAAATAAAAACGTGGTTGCTAATTGCTTGATAAAAGGAAAAAAAATTGAGGTGGGTAACTGTCTTTTAAGAAAATTGTTAAAAAAAAGGTTGAAAATAAATCTACAAAAAGATAAAAAAGTAAAAAAATAAAAATAAAAGTTAGTGGGTGCTTATTCATTCTTAAAAGTTAGTAGGTAGTTCTTTAATATGCAAAGGAAAAAAAAAGGACGGAAAAGAAAAAAATTGAAAATAGACACTACTAGAAAATGTAAGATTAGCAATAAAATTTTAGTAACAGAATTAATTCCATTACTATTAGCAACATAATAGTAATGGAGCGCGAATTGCCACGAAATTAGTAACGAAATCGTTTTGTTGCTACTTTTTCGTTAATAATCCGTTATTAAATAGTAACAGAAAAATTTGTTACTATTAGCAACAGAATAATAACTTATTAGTAACAGAACGCGTATAGCCACGGAATTAGTAATGTAATAACTTCTGTTGCTATTTTTCGTTACCAATCTGTTACTAAATAGTAATGAAAACTATTTGTTACTATCAGTAACAGATTACCAACAATTTCGTAACGAATATGGTTGGGGAAAATTACGAGAACATAATTTATATAAATTATAAGATAACATATTAACAAAGATATATATTAGCCTGGTGGTTGAGATTTTACTAACTAACTACTAGGACTAGAATTTGAATCCTCACAGAAGTAATAGGGAGAATTATTTTTTTTTCAAAATTCTAGTCCACAATTAGTAACGGAATTAACAACAAATGTTTGTTGTTAATTAGTAACCATTTTATCCGTTGATAATTTAACAACGACTTTCTCTGTTACTAATTTGGTAATGAAAAACTAAATCTGTGGCTAAATTAGCCACCATGAAATTAGAAAGGGAAAAAGATTTAGCATCAGTTCTCAGAATGTCTCCGTTACTAATAGTTCATTAGCCACAGATTAACCCGTTTAGCAACGAAAATTTCCATTGCCAATCGTATATTTTCTTGCAGTGAGAGATTCCATAATCTTGCAAAGGCGGGAAAACTTCCTTTTTTATATATAAAGATAAAGACTAGATACTCATCCGTGATTTCTACGAGAAGAATACATATTAAATTATTTTAAAAAATAATATGAAATTTTATAAGTTTCTTTTTTTTTGGCAGTTAAATTTTATAAAGTTAAGTTATCTAATAAAGAATAATTAATTTTTAATATCAATCAAACAATATTATAATTTTTTTGTCATCTTAAGGTAACTTAGTTTACAACAAATTTTAACCCGATTATTATCGTTAAAGCAAATAAATATCATTTTATTTTTTTAGATAAATTGCATCGTATGTATACTATGAAAATATTTCTTATTCAAAACCAATAAAACCAATTAGCATAATGATTATATAAATTAATAATGCATAAAAGGAGTATTTATTAAACAGTCGTAAATATTAATATTCATTTATATCGGGAAAAATTAAGAAAAAATTATAATTATAATTTTCAATTAACTTAAATTAACGATGTATATATGTTTAATTTCTATTAATTATAGACTAAAAAATTCAAGGTACGTTAATAAATTTTATTTCAACATGGTGAATGGATAAGGCAAAAATAAATTAAACAAATTAAAAAAATTGGAAAATTTAGAATATCACACATGTTACTGCAATATGAAACAAAAATATCTTAAGAGACCCTACTAACAGATTTTTTTACGGGAAAACTTCGATACGAAGATATTGTAGCTCCTTTTATTTAATTAGTATATAGATTCATGTCAAGTTTTTAAGTTAATATTCTAAATTCCCCTAATATTTCAAGAGAAAAGTTCATGTTGACTTTATATTTCAGTTTTCATTTTATTTTTAATTTTGTGTTATGAGAGTAATTTAAGAAAAGAATTAGTTTGTTTTCATTTTTTGGGCTTGTTTAAAGCTCTTTAAATTTTTAATTTATAAAGTGAATTTTTAAATAGTTGAAATGAGTGGTGAAGATTTAATTGAAATTTGAAATGTATGGTGATTGTTGAGTAGTTGTCAAATCAACAGTCAAATCATGGTAGGTGAATTTTTAAAGAGAAAATTTAAAGAGGATCAAACAAGGCCTTTATTTTTAGCCTTCTACACTAAAAGCACTCAAAATTTTTCTCCTTGAGTTTTCTTCACAAAATTTTTCTTTGTTTTTAAAAACACATTTTTGGAAATGCAAAAGCGAACACGTATTTCTTGAAAATTTTGATCAAGGAGGTTTGTCATAATGGTAAAGGCATCCCTTACTGATATAGTATTTGATTTGAAATCGAGTTATCATCCCAACCATTATAATTACAAACTTGCATATTTAAAAAAAAGGGGCATGACTTTAGCAATTTTTTTGAGGGGTGTGGTGGAATATTGGGGTGGGTTAAATTAAATTACGTCTAAACATTTAAAAAGTATATTCATGTCTAGGGTCTTATTATATAAGGTCACATACCATGTGTCCATGCATATGATTCTTTTGATAAAAATTCACATATTATTACTTGATCTAAAGGTGCATAACTGAACTCTCAATATTTGAACATACTCTGTTTCCTTTTATGTTCTCTCGTAATGAACGTGTTGGCTTGAATTTTCTCATTATTATTTATCTTATCGTATCTAATCAAGTTTAATTTAAATCAAATACATTAGAAATCCTCAATTAAATCAATTATATTTCAAAACTAATAATTGGCTTAACATTATAACCTCATTTCTGTAGATATATTGTTATACTCTCTCCGTCTTATAAGGATATTCCCCTTTGAATTTTCAAACAGATCAAGAAAACTTAATTAATATTATTGAAAATGTACAATTTAAGAATACATTTCTTAATGTATTATTTAGTTTACTTAATATTTCACTTTATTTATTCTTTATTTTCAATTTCTATGCATCATAAATAAAAGTACAGCAGAAAACTAAAGATTTAATTAAGAAAATAGGAATATAATTTGAAACAAATATAAAAGGAAACGGGAAATATTTTTATTAGACGGAGGGAGTATATCGTATATTAGTCCATGTGGACTCCTCCTGTACGGATCTAAAGTCGCTTCAACTATTAAAAAAAGTGAGAAAGAATAATACTGTTAATAATAATATATCAAAATCAAGGTGATTAATGTATCTTCAAAGTGCGTGAAGGGGTTCAATAAAGATTCCAACAATGTGTTAACTTTAATTAATTCCTCTGGTTCCACCTCCAAAAATGATTTCTGAGAAAGAGAAACAAAGTTAAGGAGGTCATTATTATATATGGGTGATAAAAAATACATTATTAATTCCCTAATAATTCTACCTAATCACACCCTCGTGGACTAGCTCTTTTTTTGGACCTTCTTCTTAGCTTGAAAGTCACTTATTTAGCAATAAAGAATCATCCCATTTGCCCAATCACAACTTTTAGTTGCTTTCTCTCTTTTGGGATGATCACGCTTTCAATGCAAGCATCAAATGAAGCAAACAAACTTGCATGATTTCTTGAAGCCAGCTACAAGCTTTGCCAACTTTATTTCATACATTTTTAATTTGCTTGGTTTTTATTTCAAGATCCTTTCTGATAAGACACGTCCGTCCCCGCTCTCAAGATCCCCCAAATTTCAATTTCTTCTATTCTTATCTCGATAGTTATTCGCTTAACTGACCAAGCACAGACTTTATTACACAAATCTGAGCAGGGAAACAAAGAAAAAATGAATGGGTAACATAACCATATTGGGGTATAGTGATGCGTGACTCGGGCTGGTTCGGCTTGGACCAGTGTTAAAAAGGGTAACATGCGCAGGCAAATCCGTGACTATGTGTTGGGGACCATCCGACCCACCGTCGGATCAATTCGGGTGGTGGTTTTAACAATTGCTGCACCCGTCACGTGCTTGCTTGCTTCAATCACCTGTGTATCTTAACTCTCCATTCATTAATATATGAGCTTAATTTGTTTTTCAGGAATAAAGGAGTGGGGAGTTTAAACCCCCTCCTCTTCACTTGTTTGTGACATTTTTTTCCAGATATTTATGCCTTCATCTAAATATATGACACTATTGGGTTTGTTACCAAAAATAATTCAAAGTTGAAAAGAAAAAAGAAAGGGAAAGATGTAGAATTCTAGGAGGAAAATGAATCCAAATCATAGAAGGGTTGTCTTGTCTTCTAAGAAAACGAAGCCTATAAATAGAGATGTTTTCTTCTTCTTTAATACACAAGTGGTACAAGCGAGTTGAGGGAAAAATTGGTGAGTCTAGCACCTAGAGAGTTTTCTTGTAACTCTTTGTGGTTTGTTCGAAGGGTGGAAAATTAAGTGTGGTAAAACTCGGGGTGATTTTCTTGGTGTCACTTGGGTCGGGTCAGAGAGTTTTGTGAAAAAAAATAGTAGCCTAACATCTTGAGATTTCTTGTGCTGTTTACTGGTTAGGCAAATGATAGAAATTGGTAGATGCGATAAAACTTGTTATATTTTTCTTTTAATACTTGGAGGATGAGTTTTAGCGAGTGAAAATTTTGTATGATTGTAGCGACTTTAATCATATAGTGAAAAGCTTTGACAGTCCGTTAAATTTGTCTTTATTTTTTATTTTTCTTGTTTCAATTAAATTTTTTGAACAATAATTCTGTGGACGTAATCAGAGAATTTACATTAATTCTCAACAGACACAACAATAGTCCCTATATATCTATATATATATATATATATATTGCGCGCAGTAATTAAGTAGAACAATCAATTCTGTCTTATATATTATTATACCATAATTTAACGCAAAATCAGAATAAAAACTTTAAAAGTCGCGACTGTACTGTTCCCTTGACGTGCAAGGCCAAAACCCCGTACAACTCAACTTGTTTGAATATTATGATGTGTCAACTCAGAAGAAGAGGATTTGAATAAATCCAAGCCCAAATTCCGAAAGCTGAGAGAGTAATTCAGTGTGTTTGGACTCATGAAATGAATACAACAATATTAATGCAGGTTGTGCTTGACAGCACAGAAAATTTGTCGTGGTATTATTGCATTTATTAGTCAACTATGTCAATGAGTTGTGATGTTCCAAAAAAATACTGGTAACCTAATTTCATGGATGGAGACAGGATGAACAAATTAAGTTACAACATATGTAAATAATTAAGGATGAAATATTTTGTTATTTTATGCCCCAAAATTGATCATTATCACCAACATGCGTCATCTGTGCATTCCATACATGTACCTAGCTATCTGGTACACAAGTTCCATTCATTAAAATTTTATTATGTACAGGTTTGACAAGGGAGCCATTTTAGCACTTAATATTTGGATTAAAAACATGAATGTCTTCATATCCATCCACGACGTTTGTAAGTAAGAAGGTGTGCATGTATATTTGACTCTTTGGTGTCTAACAGGCCCAATGAGATGCAGTGCAATATACTCCCTTCATCCCGACTATTTGGTCCCATTTGCCTTTTTACAAGGATTAAGAAATGTATTGAAAAGACACATTTTGTGATCCGCATTCTTAATTCGTCCTTATTTAATGAGTAGAATTCAAATTGATAATTATTATAATCAAACTATTAAATAGGGATAAATTTGTGAAGTAATACAAATTGAACTTTTTAATATAGAAATAATACTATATACTTGAGACATCCTAAAAAGGAAAACAGGACTCGATCATTGGGATGGAGGTAGTATACAAGACTTTCTTGTTTGGTAAAGGTGGATTAGAAAAAAACTCTGGTATTCCAAAAGGATTTATCGTAACCAATTAATTCACGCGTGTCTTCAATTTAACAATAAATTAGGCAGAAAAAGGATGACGTATATATAACGCCCATGTCGATTCTTGATTTTACTAAAGTGAAATATACTACTTGTAGAGTACTAGCATGTTGTTCTATGCACAGATGAATTGTTGTGCGAGACGCAACAAAGAGAGAGCTGTGACAAGAATGTCACTAGAAAAATTACTTGCACAACTAACTACAAGACTTTTTCATTAAAATACCTTTTCAAACGAATAACATGACATCTTATTTCTATTACTTTGCTGACCAATCTCATCCACATATATATAATATATAAGCAAACAAAACAAATTAGTAATAGTATTACTATTATGAATAAAATCCCTACACAAATAACTATTATTGTAAGGAGTATTCCCAAATATTCCATCAAATTAGCCTAATATAGGAAATTACTTAGGCACGATAACAAGTATGTGTGTTGCACATTGCGAAAACAATAATCAAATAGCCATCACACCATGACCCCAGTTAGTCAAATGTGTCATCACTACTAATAGCTACAACATACTTTGTAATTCACAACCATTTCTTTTTCTTGTTAACTTTTTCCGCCCAAATTGAAAAGATTAGTTTTGTAAATGCTACAAACAATATACAACTTGACATGACTTCTTGAAAACTTATTTTTCACAATGCATTCATAGCCACTACCATCATCTAGAATGCACATGTTGGGCGGAGAAGGGTTGGGTAGCAGAATATTTTTCGGTTACAGAAAAAATATGTCAAGACGGAAAGAGATAAGACAGTCATATTAGTGATCATCACTCTAACGCAGGTTGTTTATATGGTTGGTGGTGGTGGTTGGGATGAGATGGAGACCCATGATTCACAAGTTCAAGGTAATATCGAAAAATAGTCTAAAAACAAAATATTGCAGAAACTAAAGCACCACTTATGTTGAATTGATCAGCAAATTAAAATACTAAAAACAAACAATATGTAATGAGAGGACGTGACATGTTTACAAATAGTAGTGAGCCTCGAGTCGACTGATCAATAAACAATTTTATCACAATTTCTTCTTTTAGGCACGTCTCTTTTGGTCGAAATTTTGGTATGGTTACCAGATTATCCTGATACGTGAAGGAGATTTCTTGAATATATACAGTAACTTCAAGTTGAGGCAAGGATGACACAACAAATAGGGAAAAGTAAGCAGAATAGAGCTGTGTTGTAAAGTGGAACCACCTCCATCCCATCGGAGTATGGCCGCGGATTGGCGTATGCTTCCAAGAGAAGAAAGAAACTTCCAAAATACAGTCACTCTCATTCATCCCTACCGTGCCTAGCTCTTGTCTCCTTCCCAACCCCCCTTGCAGTAGAAACTGGGCATTTGGTAACTGTTAATCTCCATTTTTCTAATCTGAAATACACATAAACAAATCCAAAAAGAAACCATTATTAATGTCCCTATCACGCTCTCATATCATATCTGTATTACCACCATCCCTCACCAATCATTCCGATCTCATCAATTTGCAATCCCACCTTCTCAAGCTTTACCCATTCTTTCCCTTTTCTGATTTTTCCCGACTCTGATCTTCTACCAGTTATGATCAGTTATCGAGCAATATATCTATATTTTTCTCTGCATTGAGTTTCCAGTTTATTAGCTGAATTAGTACCGTAAAAGCACCCACAAATAACACCGTAAATATGACCCGACTTTTCCGATCCAGGTCTTGCACGGTTGGCGGTTTATTTGCTACCAAATCAATGCCGCCGGAAAACCCCACTTCTCCAGACAGCCCTTCCGTTTACGAAGTCGAAGAGCCTGACGAAGACGAGGACGAGGGATATTTCGGGGATTTCACTAGTTATGGGGATTTTGAGAATCCTGTTACGACGCCATTCATAAGCCCGGAGAGAAGACACGGTGGTTGGGTCAAAGGCCGAGGGCGAAATGGGAATAGTAAATATCAGCAGTTCTCGGTACTAGCGACGGTAGCGACGGCGCTGCGGCGGTCGCTGGTGACTTGCAGCGTGGATAGGGATCACGTGGCGTCTGATGTAGATATCGGGTGGCCCACTGATGTTCGCCATGTCTCACATGTCACCTTCGACCGCTTCAATGGCTTCCTGGGACTTCCTGTCGAGCTAGAGCCCGAAGTCCCTCGTACACCGCCCAGCGCCAGGTTTCATTACTTGATTCTCAAGCTTAATTTTGTTTAGTTTTTGCAAGGATTTGGATTTCCATTGAATCTGGAAATCTTTTGTGATCTGGAGTGGTAGTTGTTCTGGAATGATTTACTTATTATTATTATTATTATTTTTTTTTTTTAATTTGTTTGACAATCATATATAAGTATTTTTTTTTTCTTTTCCTCCACAGTTGATCTATAATAAATATTCGGAAATCCTGTTGCTCATTTGTGGAAAGCAATTAAAAAGGAGCTTCCACTAATAAATGTTAGGTGTGAGTGGCTAGTCCAATGCTTGTCATTTCCCTCAATTGGAATAGGACATCTTCTATTTGGTTCCTTTATAGAGATTGAAGGACATTTCTGGTCTTCGTTCAACTGATTTTAATTCACGGGTGATTTACTGTGTTGAGATATGATAATGAAAGCTTCTTTTTGGAAAATTACGGACGGTATTTGACTTTCGAGACCTCAAATCGAAAATTATCCTCTTGCTCAATGCCTATTTGCTGTCAATTGAGATATTGAGTGCATGGTTTGAACAAATTTCTTGCTATTTGCATTTGTGATTATGTTCTAAATAAATCAGCTTTTGTGTGTCTAAGTTTACATATGATTGTTGGCATTTTCTCAATATTATGAAGAGAAACTTCGTTAAAACCAGAGCTCCCTAGCAATCAATAATGGTAGGTCCTTAATATTGACGCTGGATGAGACTGTTCAAATGACATTTCTAATTATTGGGACAACAGAAGTGCTAAGTGTATCTGACATATGACATATTCTCAGATTAATAGCAATTTATAGCATAGAAATTGGAGACTAGTTCATATTTATTGTGTGCATGTGCACTCTGCATACTGACTACTGAGTTTCTGTGTATACATGTATGCATCTAAGTACGTGTTTAACATGCATGTCTACAGTCCCAAATTTCAATATCCACTTTACTAAAATGCAACTCCTGATTTCTGGCTTTTGCCGCTCTTGTTTACAGTGCAAGCGTGTTTGGAGTTTCTGCACAATCAATGCAGTGTTCTTATGATGATCATGGAAACAGTATGCCAACAATTCTTCTTAGGATGCAAAAACAATTGTATTCAGAAGGTGGCCTTCAAGTATGCGTGTTTGTTTAGTATTGGTACCTCTATAATTTCTATTGGTTTCTGTTCTTAATGATTAATTGATTTTTATTCATATATGTTTTATTGGAAGGCTGAAGGAATATTCCGTATCAATGCTGAAAATAGTCAAGAAGAAATTGTCAGGGAACAACTTAATAAAGGGGTTGTGCCACGTGGAATTGATGTCCATTGTTTGGCTGGATTGATAAAGGTAACCATTTTGAAAATCCATGGTTAAATATTCTTTTGTTATTCTTATAGAGAAATATTATGAATTTGTATGTTAGTTATTTCTAGTTCTACACAAATGTACAAGTTGGCAGAATGATGAAGCTACCCAGTCAACCAAATACAGAACAATATTAATATCAGTCAAGATGATGAACATAGGAACTAATGTGAACGAGTAAGGAAATAATTCAGACAACGATTTATTTGAATTGGGAAGATTTACCCCTGGTGATTTTCTCTTCAAACGTTTTGGGAACATGTTGCAGGTAAGTGGGTAGTTGTGGATACCACAAGTATGTGATCAAAAAGCATTTTGACCTGTGTTTTAAAACAAAAATGTCTACCTAAAAGGCCTTAAGTGTGTCCTCGCTCTCTCACATCTAACAAGGTCAGGCCTGTCATAACCTTGTTAAACACTTTTCTTGACAATTTCTAGCTATGTCCTGTTCACGCAGGAATGTTTGAACTAGTTTGAGAATGCTGCTTAAAATTTTGGTTCTGTTCAAGTCAGAACTCATTGGAACTGAAGTTTGTATTCAGTTGCAGCTTTGGTTTGCCCGAAGTCTTTTTGGCAGATACAGAGAACCAACTGCCAGTTATATGATTAAATCAAAAAGTTACCAATAGCAGTAAAGTTTGGCAGCTAACATAATCTGTTACAAATATCTTGTGTTGTAAAATTCATAGAATCTTGCTCAGACAATGGTATTCCAACACATGGAATTTTGTCTTAGTTAAAAAATTCCCCATTTTTTACATGCTCAAGCTATAAGATCATAGACCAAGACTGTGCTGATGAAATTCCTTAGCAAATAGATTCTTCATATTGCTCAATGAGAATTACTTTTGGCACTTGGCTCCAGAAAAAAAATGAGACTATCCAAAACTTCTAGTTCTTGCACAATGCTGTTTTTTACAGAAAATACATTAAGTTCTGTGTGGTTCTGGTGTTACCTGAATTAACCACGCCTAATATGGAAGAGAACATCATGTAATTTCTTTGGTATTAGTGGCAAGATAATGTGTTATATCTTTGAATTTGGGAGCAGTGTCATGTGTATAGTATTTAAATGTGAGGAAGGTGATCACCTACCCTGAGGTGGGTAGGAAGTACCCTCTTCCCAATACCGCTGTTAAATGTGATATTGTGAAATGGAATAGATACTTAGATAATGTTACATTATCATCATGTTATTTCCTCATCTTATTAACCTTCCTGAGTTTTTTATTTGTAGAAAGTTTTCCAATTTGAACTAAAAATAAAGGATCAATGTATCACACCTCAACTGCACCATAGGGTTGTCTGATCTGACCTTGGTAATAAGTACATCTAACACAGCTTTATGCATATTCTCCTTTTAAACTTGGCAAAAAGGTGCGAAAATGCTTTCCTTGGAAATTGTTTTTGTTTTGTGAACATATGTTTGCCATGATCAAGATCAACTGTTGTCATCAGTTCTCCCCAATTTGCAGTTTCTGTTTCAAGTGCGTGATTAACAATTCAGCGAACGGCTCTAAGATTAAATTTCTCGGATTTCACTCTCATGGAAGAATTGGTAACTTGAACAAAGTGACTGCTCCTGCTTACATATCTAGGCTCTGTTAGAAGTATAAAAGGAATCTCTGGAAGGATATTAGCCTTTAGTTCATCGTGACAGGTTAAATAAATCATGCAACTTTCTTTTCATTTGCTATTCACAAGATAGAGTTAAATTTGTGGTAGAATTGCAGTTCAAAGCTTCATGCCAGCCTGACTAATCATAAATGATCAAAGGTGTCAACCAAATAAATTGCTGGTCATATTATCGGGCTAGGATAAATCTGTCTTTCTTCAGAGGATTGATTATTTCGCAAGTGATAATCTTTGATAGAAAACTGTCTCACTGGTTTCTGCTTATTGATGTTATGGTTTAAATGGTCTCATGAAGCTGTGTGGCTCTGCGCCCTAAGAATGGGGAATTATATCTGTTACATATTGGTGGCCAACAGATTTATCTCTTTCTATATACATGTTCACAAATGTGCTTTAAGCCAATTATCTGGTAGCCTTGTTATGTGGTAAGTTGTAACGATGGTCACTGATGACTAATTATTTTGACATTTCTAGGCATGGTTTAGAGAACTTCCAACTGGAGTTCTTGATTCTCTGACTCCAGAACAGGTAATGCGTTGCAACACAGAAGAAGAGTGCTCCCAGCTTGTAAAGCTGCTTCCACCAACTGAAGCTGCATTGCTTGATTGGGCAATCAACTTGATGGCTGATGTTGTGCAAAATGAACATCTAAATAAGATGAATGCACGTAACATTGCTATGGTGTTTGCTCCCAACATGACTCAGGTACTTTAGGCTTTTTCCAGCATCATTAGTTCTTTCTTTATTATCTTTCCTTCATCATGTAATTCACATTCCACATTTCCAATGAGATCCCTTTATAGCTATTTAAGGACTTAACAAATTCTGTATCAATCTCTACTCATAGACTGTTTTGACATGATCACTTCACTACTGTATCTTCAGATTCTTTTGATTGGGAATTGATAAATAAAATACTCGCTCTGCTCTACAAAGATAGACATGTTCCCAATTTCACAATGACTAAGAAAAGCTCAATTAATGTTGTTAAAAAAGTAAAATTTAAGAGCATTTTCCAATATGATCTTTTTAATTAGGAAAAGCTCAGTTGATCTTTTTTTTCTCTCAATCCTTGTGCAAATGGGAATGAGCCTATCTTTGTGGGATGGTGGGAGTAATTATTTTACTTTAATTGTTTTATTTTGTTAGATAACAATGCAAATTAAATAAGGACATATAAGAAAGTTAACATTTCCGCTACAATGTAAAAGGAAAGTGCTCTATCGTTTTGGGACAAATGAAAATAGAATACAAGTCTATCTTTGTGTGGGAGGAGGGAGTATTTTTCTAGATAGTTGTATGAGACTCAATTAGCAGGAATGACAATTAACACTTTTATATTATCGATCCAACCTGTCATAAGTGGATTGTATTATCCAGCGACCAACCTAGTTTTTGCTTCCGATTCTTTGAGTTTTTGCTTTATCATGGATTATCAAGATGGTGGTTTGAATTGATGCAGATGGCTGATCCTTTGACTGCATTAATTCATGCAGTCCAAGTTATGAACTTCCTCAAGACCCTCCTAACAAAAACACAACGTGAAAGAGAAGTGTCGGCTAACTCCGACCGATTGCTCTCAGCACGTGGTGCTTCTGCTGGCAACAGAGGGGATGGCCACTCATCAAACGGAGCTGCTGCAATTGTATTTTATGAGCAGATCTCTGAAGATTGTTCTTGTTCAAGAGCTGGCTCTCGGAGCCTCTTGAGGAGTGCCACTTTAGAGAGACTGGAAGCCGAAAGTAACGAGAAATCCTGGAATATAGGAGTAAGAGTGATGTTGGCGAGAAATTTGAGTCCTTAGCAAATAGAATCTCGCCTGAAAAGCGCAAAAGACATACTTTAGAGAACAGATTTAGAGATGAATACGAGAATGATAAGGAAGTGGACGGAGTATTCAATAGGCTAAGTTTGAGAAAAGGGGTAAGGAAACTGTACAAGCATCCTGTATTTCAGTTGAGTAAGCCAGTCAAGAAGAGTGGGGGCGTTGGGATTGTAAATACTCAGGGAGGCGGTGCAGAAGCTTGGGCATATGACGGCACGGGTTTGTGTTCTGTACAGGCCAAGTAAATCTTTTTTGCATCCATGATGATACGTTCTAGCAGTGTTTGTTGATTAGTTAAGTAGATGGAGCATTTGGTTTGTTTGAATATTTTCAGGTACTAACTGCAGTTTTAAGTAGGTTATTGTAACATGCCCTCGAATATGCATAGTGATAATTCTATCCCAAATTTTTAGTTACATTATGGTCTAATTTTGTAAGTAACATCGTCTACTGGTGAGCACAATATGCCTCAACAAAGATTATCAAAGGGAAGTGTGGCAGAGTATGCTTCCTCAGGGGTCGCAGTAGAAGGCCAAGTTGGCCATCAAAGTACCCCGTTCCTGGTTGGAATGGTTTCTTGACAATAAATGTGCGAGGGCTAACACGCGGTTGAATGTTTTGCCGTTTCCAAACAGGACAGTGAAAATTAGGGGAAAAGCCCTGAGGCAGATGATGGGATAGGTCATAGGGAAATTGATGAATATGAACTTGTCATCCAAGGCCAGTGGATAAGGGAAACTCTACCTTGTTTGAATTTAATTCCCACATAGATATGAGTACATGGATTTTGTTGTTTAAATAAGCACTGTAATGGTTAAGTTACTTTGAGCAAGAGGTCCTGAATTCGAATCACGCATAAGTTTTGAGACGGAGGAACTAGATGTTACCTTTATAGAGATACCTGATGTATATGACACATTCTCCTCTATTAGTTTATATGACTCTACGTGTGGGTGTATAAAATTAGTAGAGGGGACTATACCACATACACAGGGTGGAGATGTCTCTATAATGGATACACCCGGTGTTTTTGGATCAAAATTCCGTGTCGCTTTCCTATCTCCTCTTTGTAAATAAAGAAAAATAAGCGCGGAGCATCAACTCCTTGAAAACTTACTTTAAATTAAAAAAAAAAAAAAAAATCTCCTTAAAAACGTTCTTCATATATGCCAAGTGGAAGTTCAAACAGAAAAGGGCTTTTGTTGAAGGGATGATGGGTGGTTTTTTCCCATGACGTTTTAAATATCTTTTTAGTACGATTCGGGGATTTTAAGTGTGGATATGATAACTCAAATTCGAATTAAATAATCCATTTAAGCAATATTTTTATCATTAGAAGAAGCTCCTGATCTTTTTGCTGATAATTTTCATGGTTTCAAGAAATCTCAAATTTCCTCGTACTAATGATTTTCAACCAAATTAAGCTAATACATCATCCTCATCAGTTCACCATTGACTTGTATTTTTGGACTTTTTTCTTAGATTAGAAAGTCGTCCGACTTGCCAACTTTTTCTTAGTTTATTTTTCTTTTCTTTTTGATAAAACGACGCTTTTGTTTGGGCTGAAAAACAACATTATTTTGATGTTTAAAAGTATTAAAATTTAATACGAATTAATAAGTGAAATTTAACAAGAAACATACCGTTCATAAAAAAGTGAAACTTTTTAACTTTTACCTTTCTACATTTACACAATAACCTATCACTTTTGAATTTGTTCAATTAAGTCCTATATAATGCTCAAAACTTTTAAATCTAGTTCAATTTGGTCCTTAAATTTGTTGTCAATTAAAAATAAATAATAGATACTTCAACTTGCTAAATAATTTATCTTTTTACGTGGAGTTATCCATCAATTTATATTGAAATCATTAATAAGGATAAAACATTAGAGTTACTAGAAGATCGAGGATTGTAGATGTTGGAAAATGTGTAGGCACAAAATTATTATTTACGAAAATGAGATTTTTTTCCCTAAAAGTTAAACAAGTTAGTTAACTGGCAAAGTTTTTCTCCCCTCCTCCGCTAGAGAGAAAAAGGAAAGGAAAGGAAAGAAAAGAAAAAGGAGGAAGAAATATGAAAGACGTGGCACTAACTTTTTGAAACACTAAGGTTAGATTTCATTTCATGTCCAAGTACTCAGGTTTAGGTTTCATTTCATCTGAACACCTTTCCGTTCATCCATTAATTCCACGTGTCTACAATTAGTGTTAATACTAATATTTTTAATTAATTGAAAATGAGAGGGAACAATTTATGGTGGGCCCCACCTATCAATTAATTTTAATTAATGGTGGGAACAGTGAAAATGACATTATTATTATTATTTTTTTTGAAACGGACATTATATTTTTATATGCATGCATATATGCTTCTCGGTACATTTTCTTATATTTGAAAAAAAAAAAACGTGCCTCTTTTCTTATTTCCATTTAAATCAAAAATTTTGCTTAAAACAAGACAATATGTGTCCATAGTCAAACACTGGCACCACCCAAATCTCAAGAATTATTGGTTTTAAAGATTAAAAAAATAATTAACGTACACTCATTGAATATATCCTTTGCACCTCAAATATTACATCTTCCACGTCTAATTATCCAAGAAAATGTTATTGAGATTTTTCATTCACACATTAGATGTCGACAAACCTTACCAGAAGTCTGACGTTTGATCAAAATTGGCATGTAGGTACAATTAAAACATTTAACAAATTATATAAATACACAAGGAATCTATGTGATGACTAATATTGAAAAAGTAATTTGATATTAATTTGAGTTAGTAAGGACTTTAAAAGTATTGCAAATTCTCTACTCATCACTAACAAAGAACCCACATGTGACACGTGTATATTTGTTGTATATTTTTATTATACATGTAACATTGTTCAAATATTCAAATTTGCCACCGGAGCTAACTCATCTTCCTGAGTTGCCCCTGGTACTCCACCCTCACACCAAACGCTTTTGTCATAGCAAATATAGAATCAACATGCCACTTCTAACTTGTAAGAATAGAAATTGATTGATAGAAAAATTGAATAGAGTATATAGATCCATTTCCCCCAAAAATGTGGAAGTAAAGTGTAATTAGTTTCGTTGTTGACCAGCCCAGTTCTAAGTTGTAATGCTTACAATTAATTGACAATATGTAACATGTTTTCCTGTATTTATTCGAGGTTGTTTGTTATAATGTGAGAGATAAATAGTTATCTACTATTTGTATAACAAGCCAAGTCTCACATTGACGGGAAACACAGTTCAGTTCGTAACGGACGACGTTAGATAATTTTTTCCTTCTCCCGTGGATATAGGCGTCAAATAAGAGGGGCCTACTGATGACGTGTAGAAGAAAAAACCTGTCGGGTTAATTTCACAAATTGTCCTCAATTTTTTTTTGACCTCTCAGGTCTACAATATTTCATAAATTTGCATGATAAGTTAGTTTTTACGGATTCCGTAAATATTACTGTTAACTTTCTAATAAAATTACTATTATACTCCTTAATTTTTTAATTTTTAAAATAAAAGATTTAAAAATATTAAAAAATTTAAGGAAAAAATAAAACACCATCTCCATCCCCCCAAGAAAGACAGCCGGAATGCTGTCATTTCCAACAGTAAATGGGGGGATTCACCCGCACATTTTAATTGTCGTTTTCAATGACAAAAGTGCTGTAAAAAATGACAACATAGCGGGGTCCCTTATTTACTACTAGAAATGGCAACAGTTGGGCGGATTTCCTGATAAGTGATGCTGAAAATGACAGCAAAATATTGCAATTTCCCGCTGTCATTTTTGGGTGGGTGACTGGGTGGTGTGAGTGTTTTTATTTTTAATATTTTTAAATCTTTGATTTTTAAAATTAAAAAATTAAGTGTTATAATGGTAATTTTACTGAAAAGTTAATGATAATATTGATTAAATCTGTTAAAAAAAATCTATTGCGTGAATATATAAAAGATTGAGGATCTAAGAGTTTGGAAAAAAAATTGAGAAACCAATCGATTCTTTGCTCCGAACAAATTTGTGAAATTAACCCAAACCTTCATTAGCCAGATAGACACGCAACTGGGAGGATACGCGGGCTCATGTGTTTGGGTGGGGCTTGTAAAAAGCAAAAATGTACCCTTCTACTTGGTCATAATCACTTCACGTGGGCTTTCTGTCTTCTCCAATAAACTCGGGGACCCATTTAACTTTATTCTCAAACATTAAACACCTATTCATGGCGGTTCAACTATAGAAATAGGAAAATTCTAGTTAGATAAAAAAAGAGATAAAAAATATGACAAAATTAGTATATGGGTTATGTGATAAATATTGATATAAAAATAATGTGTCAATTTTTTAGATTTTTTATATATGTATTTGTTTAAATAGCACAACTCATAGAAATAAGCCCGAGTTCTTTTAGAAAACTCAGCCTTTAATCATAAATTTACACTTCACCAAATAAAATTTGAGAAACCAATCGATTCTTTACTCCGAACAAATTTGTGAAATTAACCCAAACCTTCATTAGCCAGATAGACACGCAA
Organism: Nyctanthes arbor-tristis; assembly: GCA_963692815.1. Lineage (NCBI taxonomy): Eukaryota > Viridiplantae > Streptophyta > Magnoliopsida > Lamiales > Oleaceae > Nyctanthes > Nyctanthes arbor-tristis. The sequence goes on along the minus strand of CAVNYN010282246.1, from coordinate 17,005 downwards.
CTGGGAGGATACGCGGGCTCATGTGTTTGGGTGGGGCTTATAAAAAGCAAAGATGTACCCTTCTACTTGGTGATAATCACTTCACGTGGGCCTTTCTGTCTTCTCCAATAAACTCGGGGACCCATTTAACTTTATTCTAAAACATTAAACACCTATTCATGGCGGTTCGGTTATAGAAATAGGAAAATTCTAGTGGGATGAAAAAAGAGGTAAAAAATGTGATAAAATTAGCATATGAGTCCTGTGATAAATATTGATGTAAAAATAATGTGATATATTAAAAAATAAGATTATACTATGTGTAAGTTTTTTTAAATTTTTTATATATGTGTTTGTTCAAATAGCACAACTCATAGAAATAAGGCCGAGTTCTTTTATAAAACTCAGTCTCTAATCACATATTGACACTTCACCTGACACATGTAAGATATTAACATCTTATTAGAGACCGAACCCTATAAAAAACTCTACCCTAATTCCTTAGAGTTGGCCCTATTAATGGTCCACACCCTTTTCGTTTGTCGAATAAAACTAATTTAAAGACAACTACACCACACTCCTCTGTGTTAATAAAATTAAAAAATACCATTTGAAGGTTAATCTAACGTTGCCGTTGAGTTCTTGATTAGCTTGGGTTCTCTCAGAATATCAGAATCTTTTCCCTCGTTGTGATACTATACGGATAGAGTCTTATAATACTAGTCATTTGAGTAGAGACAGGTTATTCTAGTTTGATAATTGACACCTACTAATAAAGGGTTAATTATTTTTTTATTAGTTCATTTAAAAAGTGACCCCAGAGCATAGTTTTGATCAGAGATCGTTATGGATATACACTCAGTGTATATGGCACTTTCTCAATTATTGATTTTATTTACATAGACATTAACGCATACACGTGTCTACTAGTGGAGAAGCTGGTGTGTTTTAAGATGCCATCCAACTGCCACTTAAAAATTTTTGACAAAAAAAATCCAACAATCTAGTAGAAAGTTTTGTCACTTCTTCCCTTAAAAAAAATTGAAAAAGGGAAATTTCGTTAGTTCTAATAAATAAAAATATGATAGTTACATGACAATCTCTACTCTCTCTAAAGCAATGAATCGAACTCCTATCATGCATAAGGATCGTTGCGTCAATATTCCATTTCCAGATATCACCGAGATTTGATGCTCATATCATATGTGTGTGTCTCTATATATATATATATATATATATATATATATATATATACACCTTTTTGTTTTGGGTTTCTAAAATTATAGGATGGGATAGTGTAGGATATCTAGTTGTTGTTACAATATTCATATGTCCTTTGTGTTATGGATTGCATTAATCTGTAGTTGCGTGGTCCTACTCCTGAATTTGCCAAACATAGAAGGTGTTCCTTTTATCCACACCACAATTCATTAGTATATTCTTTGGTGTCTATTGGAGACCAATGAATGAAGTCTAATATATTATATAGTAAGTGCCTATTAGACACATTGAAAGATGATTAGTTCATTCCCCTAATGTGTCTAATGGACACTTGCCACATAAAACATTGAATTCCATTCAATAATGTTCAATTGACACTATAGAAAAAACTACAATTTATCTAGGGTTTGTTTTATACACTAAATTAGGATAAATACTTACATTACACAATAATTAGGCACGCACGATATGATTGAGGTAAAGATGAACGTATATTTGCATGGTTCTAATCAGTTTAAGCTTTTCAGCCTAAAGTGTGACAATATGTAGTCAGTGCGATTAATTTGTGATAAAACGTAAGACATAAAATACAACTATTGATCTTAGTTAGACCTTTTTTTTTTTTTTTAATATAAGTTCTTTGTATCATTCAAGAAACTCTTAAAGGTTTTGTTACAAGACACCCCATTCTATGTGAGCTGTATAAATACAAGACACATGGATTTGAAATATACGTAGCATGCCAGTAAAAAAAAGGAAGAAAAAATGCACGTAATTGAATAGAATTATTCTTTATAAGTAGTAATAATTGAATAGTATTAATTAGACAAAAAATAGACAAAAAGTGTGACAAAAGGACATTTAACCCGTGTAGATTATCCTTGATATAAAGATGAGATGCATTGTAACATCCGGGAAATTTCTACAAATTAAGGTAAGCAACGAATTTGTTGTTTTGAAAGAATTACTTGAATATTATTGTAAGATTGCTTGAAGATTGTTATTCAATTGACGCTACAGAAAGATCTTGGTTGATAATTGACATAAACTAAAGTGTAATGACTTAATTGACATGAATTGAAGAGCGTGGACTTGATTGAAAAATAATGCAAAGGGAAGGACTTATTGGGCAATTTCCCAACAAGTGTGCGGCGCCACACCGCGCCACTTGTCACGAGGTGATTTGCGCCACTAGTCATGATATGATTGGCGCCACTTGTCACGATGTGATTGGCGGAACTCAAAAGTTATTAAAATTAGCTAAATCTTAACTATTATATATAGGAAGCTAGGAATTTCATTTTCCTCTCAAACCATTTTCCCTTTTCTTTCTCGAACCCCAAAATTCGTCCAACTTGGCCAAGGGAAGGAGAAAATCAATAAAAACCCGCCAAAATACCTATTTGTCCTTTGAAAAGAGTCCATTACCATATATGGAAGGATTATAGCTTGAAAGATAGCTTTAATTGGGGAATATCAAGGCTTTAAGGATAATTTTTCACGTGAATTATTCGAAGAATATTTAAGGTGGGTAACCTAATACTTTGATTCATTTTCTACATGCATAAAGTTTTGATAAGATAAACGTGTATTTGATTGATGATTTTGATGAGATAAACATAGATTTGAATGCATTATTATTGAAAGAAAGATTGGTTTATTACATTTGTATCGCTAGTTAATGCTCTACCTGTTTTGAATTGCTTTGTGATTGTACCATTCTGAATTGTATCCTGCACTATGACCTATTCAATGATCTCGGAATAGGGAAGATTAGTGTGGTGTTTGCTTTGAATTGGAATCTCGGTAAGGGTCTACCGGGGTTCATTGTGGATCCACTTAATTGAATTGATATGAATCTGGCGAGCACCACGGGTAGTAGTTTAACTAGTGATATGACCCTTTTGTGCATTGAAAAGCTTTGTACATGCAATGATTTGCTTGGAAATGAGTTTTATAAACAAAAGGTGAATCAAAGGATTGTGTTATTCACTAAGTACTTCGTACTCACTCCTCACTTATTACAATTTTTGTAGATAATTGGAGTCATAACAATTGAAAAGTAGGGCAAGCTGAGAGTTGGATCGTGCTCGCGAATGGGAGTAGAGTTGTGCATGTGGTGTAAACCTATTCTTGAAATTATCATAAATTTATTATTTTTGCACCCCTATAGTATATATGTTTTTACATCTTATAACATATAAGAAAATAGTGAGTTATAATCTTTATATTGATTTGAGCTCTACTTCTCACTGTAAAAGTTTTCTAATGATTTGACCCACCTTGGTAATCAATGAAATATGTTTATTAATACAACTTCTTGTGTTTATATATTTTCTTGAAAAACCTAGTTGTAATGTTTCTTTAAAAGATTGATGATTTGTTAACTTATAAAATTATCTTTATCGATTAAACTTAGTAAGATAAAATGAATTGAATTGTTTCGCACGTCCCGTCCCCGCTATTTGAATAAAAGCTTCCGCTATAGAATTTATAAATTTCTATAAGATATTCGGAAAATATTGTAAAGTTAGCGGGGGCGTAACATGCATTGAAAAATAAAATCTTATTATGTGTTAATTTTGTTAAATTTTTTTATATATATTTTTAATCAAACAGCACAAGCATTTTATAATAAATACATAATTAAAAGGTCAGCTACTTATTTAGGATTTTTTTTAATTATTTTTATCGAATTTGATGAAACATGACATTCAATAATTATAATTTCAACTTCTAGAAACAATTCTAAACCAATCTTTATAAATTTCATCTGATTAATAAGTAGTCAGAAAGTACGAGCCAAAGGCTTTTGGGGGGGGGGGGGGCTTGAATAGACGAACGCCCTTTTGTTTAAGAAATTAAAATTATGACATCGAGCAGATGATTGTGAAAAAATAGATAATTTTAAATTTTATATCAATTTGTTAATCTGCACGCGCAGTCTGGACTCTGGATAATCGCGTTGACTGGATCTGAAACTGACCATTAAATATTAATTAGTACATAATAAAATATATGAAATGAAATTAATTAACATTTAAAAAAAAAAAAAGAAAAACTAATATGCAGATTTACTGAATCGCGGTACCAGGTTTATATATATACGCCATATTTTATCGTAAAACAGCTCACTCTCTTTCCCCATTTTGGCCAAGCAGCACACTGTAAAACCACCATGGACGATCTAATCGTTTCTACTTCTTCATCTTCCTCCATAGTTTCTTCTCAAGAAAAGCCAACAACAACCACCCTTCAGCAGAAACTCCAGTACATACTCAAAACCCAGCCCCAGAACTGGGCTTATGCTATTTTCTGGCAGACCTCCAAGGATGATAATGGCCGTATCTTCTTGGTCTGGGGAGACGGCCACTTTCAGGGGATTACAAAACAGAGAGTCCCCAAATCGGGCTCTCAGTCCCAGAGGAAGAAAGTCATGAAGGGAATCCAGGCTTTGATTGGTGAGAATCCGGATGGTTATGGTTACGGCCCTTTAGACGGGGATGTGACTGATATGGAGTGGTTCTATGTTATGTCACTTGCTCAATCTTTTTCTCTCGGAGATGGGGTTCCGGGCAAGGCCTTCAACTCTGGATCTTTGGTCTGGTTGAGTGGGGAGAATCAGCTGAGGTTTTACAACTGTGAAAGAGCTAAAGAAGCTCAGATCCATGGAATGCAGACTATGGTCTGTATTCCCACTTCAACAGGAGTTCTTGAACTGGGATCTGATGATATGATCATGGAAAACTGGAATCTTGTTCAACAGGTGAAGTCTCTGTTTGATTCTTGTTCACCCTCTAATAATTATAATAATAATGGGTCCGGACAGTATTATGAAAAGACCATTTCTTTTGCTGATACTGGGGTTGTCACTGGCTATCAAGAAGATGATGGAGCAGCAAAGGCCAAGAAAGGAGAAGGTTTTGCCGTACTATCTTCTTATCTTGATTCCGAGCATTCTGATTCAGACTGTCAGTTTTTCATTGAAACTCCTTCAGAGAAGAAAGCACCCAAGAAGAGAGGAAGAAAGCCCAATATTGGCCGTGAAACCCCTCTGAACCACGTCGAGGCCGAGCGGCAGAGGAGGGAGAAGCTCAACCACCGGTTTTACGCTCTCCGGTCGGTGGTTCCGAACGTGTCGAGAATGGACAAGGCATCCTTGTTATCAGATGCTGTATCCTACATTAAAGAACTGAAAGCCAAAGTTGAAGATTTGGATGCCCAACTCCTTAGAGGTTCCAAGAAAGTAAAGATTGAATCTCTTGACACTCTGCAGGATAATCAAAGTACAACAACTTCAGAAGATCAAGTGAGGTCCCATAATTCATCGTCGTTATCTTCATTCGGGGTATCCCCGGAGATCGAAGTGAAGATCGTGGGCCTTGACGGAATGATCAGATTCCAATCAGATAATTCTAATTTTCCGGCTACCCGGCTCATGAACGCCGTTAAGGACCTGGAATTACAGCTACACCATGCCAGTATGTCCAGCGTCAATGATTTGATGCTTCAAGATATTATTGTTAGGGTTCCTAACGGATTGAGAAGCGAAGAAGCATTAAAATCTGCCCTTCTTGCAAGATTAGAGCAGTGAATCAATTAGTCCTTGTAGTTTTATTTAATTATTACTACTTACTTATAATCCGTTAATTTCTTTTCGGAGTTTGTTCAACTTTGTTAGAACATGTATGTAATGGTCATCCCACCTGCAGCGTTTCTTGATCCTAATCAATAAAAACCTACTGCAAATTACAATATACGAACTAATAATGTTGTTATCTATACTATATGCTCCGATGAAAGGATCGAACATCAATATAGACTCTGGGTGAGAAATCAACAATGTCGGTCCAGAATTACCAGAAATTGTATGTTTCAATATCTTATATTACACCAATACCATAAATGTCTTACGTAATTTACTTGTCATATCATAGCTCTGGAAATAGAAACATGAACCACATATGTACGGATGTGACATATGAACCATGTTGATCGCATGCTAAATGAATTTTCAGTTAAGTGAGAACTCAATGTCTAATTAATTTAGACCGTGTTAGTCCCAGATATCTAATTGTCTTATTTTTCATCGGCAAGAGTACGAATTTCAGCATTTTTTGACTACTAAAATATCTATTGATATGTAGGTTTATGTAGTTTTTTAAGGAATCAATATTTGTTCTTGTTAAACCACATGCAATTTTTTTACATTTTTTAAGCAATGTTAGCTCCTTAGAAAAACTCGATATTAGAACCACCATTGGCTTTCTCACAAAAATTCAATAAATGACCTTATAACTTCATGTGGACGAAATTTGTTTGGGGGGACAAGTGAAGGTACCACCCTACAACCATTATTTGTTGGGTTTTTAATTTTGTACCATATGCATGCCGCACGGTCCTTTTCACCATAAATGTACCTTCGTGATAAAGCAGCATATATGTGTGTGGAGTTAATTTGACATGGGCAAGAATACAGCAAGTCTGGTTTGACATTGTTCCTGATTAGTTATTTTGAGTGAATAATTCCTTGTCTAAACTCCAAACTATTATGCCCCGCTATCATAACTTTATGATTGTCATCTATTTTCATGCCTTGAAATTAATAAAGCAGGTCGTTGCTTGATGTGAGAGAACTAGTTTCTAAATAATTTTTTTTCCTTTGTGCCTCATAAAAGAAAAAAAAAAAAAGAAAATAAGAAAAAAATTATATGTTTTGGTTGGGAGGGGGGGATTTTTTGCAATCAGGCGCACTCCACTATCATGTGCTAGCTCCGGCCCTGAATAACATGACAAATTATCTTGAAGGGCAAGATAAAGAATAATGTCTAGAATTTAGATTCATAGAACCCTTCATGCAATATATCAAAATAAGGCGGACGACTCGTTTATAATGTAAACAAATAAATTTTTTCATAATTTTTATTTTTCTTTTAAAGAGTTGGACGAATGGACGTGATATCAAATCAGTGGATCGGACCTCCCCGGCCAACCTTTCTAGGAGGGGTGTTTTTGGCACAAAGTGGGGGAAATAATACAGCTAAAAAGTAGATGAGGGCCACTATTTTTGGCCCTTTGTATTATTGTATTAATATCATAACGTAACGCGTGCGAATATTTTGTTTTCCACATTTTCCTCGTTTCTTAATATGTTTCAAATATTTTATTGGTACTACAGTAATATTTTAGGTCGCATCATTGAATATAAGCCAAGTGTGAATGTAATAAAATAATCAAATATTATGCCTTTCTCTTTCATTTGGTGCTTCCCATTAATTTAAAGTATACGCCACTTCTTTTAATAATAATTTTTATTTTCTAGATCACTTATCGGTTTGATTTTGATGCGCTTCCCATCTAAATAAAATAAGATTTTTTATTTATTTTTGTGTTTACAGTATTGAATGGTGAGAGAAGGAGCGTAGTATTTTATTTATCAGAAATTAACATAAATAAAAATGAAATATGCACAATAAAAATTGGCAATGACTCGTATCACCTATTCAACTCCTCTTTTGCTGCTTGTTTATATTTGGACTTTTCGATGAAACTATTTATAGGCACTCCCCACGCCTATGTATTTTGAGTGCCCCCCTCTTAGGTTAAATTCAAAAAGTAAAATCAGTAAACATACATTACATATATGTGGATTCAACGGAGAGGTAGCACTTACAACGCTCTTCATTTATTGAAGGGTTAATTTCACATTTCGTTTTCAACTTTTACAGCTAGTAGCGCATGGATCCTCAATCTTTTTTTTAACCCGCTAGGTCCCCAAATTTTTATTAATTTGTACAATAGTTCTTTTTAACAGTTTCCATCCATTTCCCTGTCAACTCCTTCGCTAAATTACCATTATGACCCCTATCCTGTAAACTAAAAAAGGCAAAAGTTTAAAAATACAAAAAAAAAAAAAAATTAAAATTCCATTTTTGCCTGCGGAAATGGCAGCCGAAAGGGAGAGATTCCCCACTTTTTTCCTTTATTTTTTTAAAAAATTATAATTTTAATTTTTTTGGTATTTTTGAACTTTTTGTTTTTTAGTTTAAAAGTGTAAGAGATATAACGGTAATTCGACCATAAAGTTAATGGAGAAATGGATGGAGACCGTTAAAAATGACCTATCATGCTAATTAATGAAAGGTTAGGAATCCAACATATTGAAAAAAAGGGGTTAGAGACCCAAAAAGGGGTTAAAGACCCCCATGATACTAAATGCAAAAGTTTGGGATGAAATATGCAATTAACTTTTACTGAATGATTTCTAGTATAAGATCTCTTTTTACACGAACTATAAACATCGGACACTAGATTCACAATACTAGTTAACATCTCTATGACTCTTATATTTGAAAGTAAGAATTGTCCTATTAAAGAAAACTATTATTGTTGTTGGCATGTCGGTGGTATTACTATTCCAATAACCTTTATAGTAATAGTTATATAAGACTTAACCTGTGTGAAAGTAAGAACTATCTTGTTAATGAAAACTTTTATTATAATTGTTAGCATGTTAGTGGTATTATTATTCCAACAACTTTAACAATAGCTATATGAGACTTAACTTGTGTGAAAGTAAGAACTATCATGTTAAAGAAAATTTTTATTGTTGTTGGCATGTCAGCGGTGGTATTATTATTCCAACAACTTCAATAGCAGTTATATGACAATTAAATTATGTGAAAGTAAAGATTACGCTGTTAAAAAAAAAACTTTATTGTAATTGTTGGCATATGACTGATATAATTTCAACAACCTTAAATTCAGATTGTAACATTGACTACCGACCACTTCGTATAAACAATATATGACATTTCTTATTCTTGAAAAGAAACCGGTCCAATACTAACCCCTACTCCCGTGAAAATAATCCAGAAGGCTCCTCTTTAAAGACTGTTATTTGAACACGAACTTCATGAGTTGTCCTAATTTTCATAGGCCAGTCGGAATCCCCAGGGTCGACTGTTGACAATCAAACAAAGTTTTGAAGATTGAGAATTTAGAAAAATGGGAAATAGAATTGACACAATTTATTTTTCAACACTGTATGAAAGTTGTACGTATTCGGCGTAAAAGTTGTCCATTTTTAGAGCTTGTTTGATGCTCTTTTTTTCCTCTTTTCTCCACCAATTTCTACTACTGATTTGACATTTGATTTGAATATTATTTGATTACAACTACATATTTTACACTTTTTTACATTTCCAATACACATTCTCCCTCTCTCCTTCTCCCAATGTTGAAAAAAAAAAGGCCATCAAACAACCACTTAAAGTTTTTCATCAATTGACATATTCAATAAATTAATAATTTCGGTTAATCATGATTGAAAGGAGAGGAATCTGGATTCTCTGTTGAAGCTAATTAAATTCATTCATAGTACATGCATGAATGCATGCACCTTTATTGTAACTGAAATTAAGATCTCCAAAAGAAGACGGCGTTTTGTTTTAACAAAAAACGATTTAAACGATGAAGCAAGTCCCCCGTTTACCAGCTTGAATTTCGCTACTGCAGAGGCGTGTTAAATTACATTCACATCATCTTGGTCTTCTTGCAGTTTCAAAGAATACCTTTCAAATTATTATAAAAAAATAAATGATATGAACTTTTACAAATATTTTTGAAGGGAAATTAATGAAATACATCCCGAGTTTATAATATATTTACAATTTACATACCACATTTTAAAAAATTACAATTCATATATTACATTTCACTTCTCTACAATTTAAAAAGACCTCTTTTGTTCACTATTCATAAGACATCACTATGATGTCATGTCCAATATTCTTCCTCTTCTTTCCTTTTTTTTTCCTTTGTTTTGGGTACAAGTTTTTTTCTTTTTTTAGTTTTTCTTCTTTTTAATTTTTTTTTTTACTTTTTTTGTCGAGTTTACTTGTTTCGAGAAAATAAATATATATTTACGTTTCTACACTTACACATTTTTACAGTTATAAAAGATAAAAGTTTTTTGTTACTATTCATGGCACATTTTTAAAAAGCTCTTATTTTTTATAAAGTTATTTTTTTTATTCTATGTACATTCTGTCAATTAAATTTCAAATAATATATATAAATTGGCTGCTAATTTATTTTTTTCTATTATAATTAAATAATTTGTATCTCAAATCTTCAAATAAATTTGTTTAATTTATATGTAATACCTAGAAATTCACTAAGTTCTTTTCTATAAAGTTATAATCATTTAGAAATTTTCTATAACTTTTAAAGAGTTATTTATTAAAATAATATTTGAATAATTTTATTTAATAATATAATTATTGGCTAGGATAGTGTAGAAAAAAATTTTCACGACAACACAGTCATTAGTTAACTATAAATATAAATAGACTTGCAAAATTTAACAAATTACGCAAGGACATTGAGAAAGTAAAAGGGGCAATTTCCCCTCAATAACATTAAAAGCTGATCGACCAAAATTCGTTTTCTTTATTTTATAGTCAACCAAAATTTAATGCGTACTTAAATGATAATAATGACATCAAAAATTTTAAGTATTTTTTTGTAATTCTTAAAATTTATTAGAAATTGACAAATTATTTTCTTCTAATTAACATAATTAACATAAATGACATAATAAATGTGCTATTATAACAAAATCAACCTCACAATTATACTAGAAATCGTGCATAGCACGATTCTCAACTAGTACTTTTAATAAAATGCACCTTCTATAAAAGAAAAAGTAAAAAAAAAAAATTACTTATTTAAATGAAATTACCATTATTTGTAACTAATAAATCACACGACAAACATTACATTTGGTAATAATTTACATATCACAAGATTCTCATCTTTCCGTCTGTTGCACGAGAAAAATACATATCTAATTATTTTAAAAGATAAACAATATAGGAGATTTAATAAGTTTTTCCCCTTTTTTTTGTATGATGAAATTTTATAAGGTTAAGTTAACCAAATAATAATATAAAATTGTTCTTATCATGTTAAGATAACTATAATTTACACTAAATTTTAACCTGATCATTATCATTAATGCAAATAAATTTCATTTTATTTCTAATATTAATTTAGATAAATGACATTGTATGAAATAATTATTAGTTGAGCGGTGTCATGTGCTCTGAAAATATTTTTTATTCAAAACCAATAAAGGGAGACAACATGAAAATGATATATAAACTAATAATAATATAAAAGTAATCTATTATAAACTACAAATTTCAAGCATATACACACCTATCCATCGATTAGAAAATTGAATAATCAAATTTATCTACATTTTAAACAACTAAGTGATGATGATTATCTATTAGTTATCAAATGGGTAATGCATAAGAGAATAAAAAAAAAGAAAAAAATTGAAAACTACATAATATCACACAAGTTACCATAATATAAAATAAAATGTCGAAAAAGACCCTACTAACAAACTTTTGGCCAAAAAACTGCGATACAATTGTACCGCAAACTTAATTCCTTTTAATTTATATATATATACATACTATGTATATATATGTATAGATTTTAAACAATTAAATGGTGATGATTATCTGGTAGTTATTAAATGGATAAGGTAGAAGAGAAGAGAATAAAAATGAAAAAATTGAAAACTCCAGAGTACTACAAAAGTTACCACAATATAAAATAAAATATTGAAAAAGAGCATGCTAACAAACTTTTAGGGGGGAAAACTGCGGTACAATTGTACTGTAGACTTAATTCCTTTTATATGTTGACAACATGTCTTGTGCAAATAAATTGACATTCATTTCATCTTGTTTCGTTGCCATAATTGATAGGTTGGTGCTACGTTCTCACCTATTTTTCAACATTTTATTCATTTGATTCTTTCTCTTTTGACATAATTTAGAGAATTCTCAACACAGATTATGGCAGGGGGGAAGCCACAAATTGACAAAAGGAGTGGCCCAATTGAAAACTCATAAAAGTTGCCCAAATAAATCATAATTTTTAAAAAATATTACAAAAAGTCAATAGCACCCCCCCAATCCTAACAAAAAAAAAATTAAAAAAAAATGAAAAATGGAAAGAAGAATGTTCAATTATTTGAAATCAATCTTGTATAGGCTCAGATTATGGCTAACATTTTGCTAATGAGCAGTGGCGGAGCCAGAAATTTACTCTTGGGTATGCACAATTCACAAATTAATCTATTAGAAAATTTTGAACAATAAAATGCAATTTCATTCGTTGATATGTTGTAAAAATTATATTATTATTAATTTGTCAAAATCATCTATGCCAATCTATAACGTAAACAACTATACAATAGCAAAATTTATGTGCTTATAAAAGTAATAACTAATAACACACATGAAACCATGTAGGAGTCAGAGGGAAAAAATTCTAGTATTCCATGAGTATTGAGAACTCATGGTACTCCTGACCAATTAAAAATTCACATGTGAGATTCATGACTCAAATTAAATAACAAATTAGAACTCTTGAATCCACGTGCGGATCTTTGATTGGTCAGGAGTATCGAGTTCAGTACTCCTAGAGTACCAGAATTTTTTCCGAATTGATGGCATATACTATATTAATTAAATAAAATTTCTTTTGGTGAGATTGAGAAAACAATTAATTTTGTCCTCATCCATAGTTCTCTTCAACTAGGGTTGGTGGCAGATTTTTAGTTCAGCATGCGTCTCATTTTCTACCTTGTAGGTTGTTGTTCATGATTATTTCATGAGAAAAGTAATTGTTAATTTAATTTATAGTTGGTTCATTATTATTGTTCACATCCAACTATATTTCAAGACAAAAAAATGAAAGGTAACTTAATGTACAAGTGGTTCAATATTTCTTCTAAAGTTTATCAGTGAAAAAAAATTATTTCAAAATTCAAGGACTAGAATTTATAAGAAAAGATACCAAAGAATAAATAGGAAAATTAACTTGTAAAAGCAAATGCCACAAAATTGTCAAATTCGATTAGCATTTCCCATTTAATATATATACATAAACTCTAAAAATCAAGGAATCTTTAATGTTTAAAGACGGAATTGAAAATTAAAAATTATGAATTTTTTTTTTCATGGGAAGTATCCGCATGTGATATATACTCTACTTTGTTGGCAAAATTAAGAACTATAAACATATTACACACATGTGAAAATTTAATTGACCGCCTTCAATACTTTTAGGGTACTAGATTTTTTTAAAATTTTTTTTTTTTTCACGTTTGACATGTAGACATTCACCATCTTAATTCTTCTCTAACCATGAAACAAGAGTATCTGCAAGCGGAATTCCTTTTATAATAAATCCAAAATTTCGAGTCTCAATTATAAGGATTTTTTTACCAGAACCAATTCAGCGGCCGAAACAATGATAGAACCACGCGATCATTCAGATATATGCCATTTTGTTTAAGTTGTTGAAAATTTAGGCTAATTTCTAATTATTATACTCACAGGATCTTAAGGCAGGAAAAATATAAAAGATAATTATATATTTACATTACCAAAACACTTTTTGTTAATTTCACCACATTTTTATATTTCTTTAAATAGTCATAATTAAAAATGACATAAATAGCCACATCCGTTTTAACACATAGATATTTTTTGTTTCTTCTTTTTTTAAGCTTTTCCCCCTTTCTCATGTACAACACAAACCTTAACCCTAACAAATCCATCTTATAATAAAGGTTCATAAGCATGCATCAAAATCAATATTTCCATACGTGTCATCTTCTTCCTCACAAAAATTAATGCCGGAAACAACCGTATTCAAGGTCTGCAACCAATAAAGTGAACCATATTAAGATATCATATATGGTAAAACTAATAAATTGGAGGGATCAATTAAATTTTTTTAATCTCGCAAGGAAAACAAAGATTGCTGACTGGTTCATTGATTTACACGAATAAGATCGTAATGAAGATGTAAACAATACATTAGGTCTAATTATTATAGAATCTATCTAGTATTAGAGCAAAAATAAAATTACATATTCCAAACGTTTTTAGGGCGTGAAATTCTCAAATTTGTTTGTAGGTTGAAGTTGAACATCAAAATTGCTTGGAATAACTAAGAATTAATTAAAAGATTAATTAATGAGAACACACGTCATAATTCCGTTTGAGTTCTACGCTATAGTTTCCCCAGATCTATAGAACACGGTTAGAATTAAAGGTTTCTATGAACATAGATTTAATGACTCTCTCTCTCTCTCTCTCTCTCTCGTGTATATATGCACGAGCGCACACACACATATATATATATTATTTCCTATAATCGTGATTATCATATATAACCTAGTGATGAAGCATGATGCAATTTCCATTGCCAATTTCCATTTCATGTTCCCCAGAAGATTCAATGGACTTCTGCACCAAAATCGTCATTTTAATTGCCTGGAATTTTTGGAATATAATGAACTGATTTGGATGTGCAACATTAATAATGTTTGCAAAATAGTTGGTGGTAGTTATAAGAATCATTTTTTAATTAATTGTGGTGGAAGAAGAATTAAAGGTGGTGGCAATATATATATATAATTGGCCCATATAAAATTAGAGAGACAGTTTTAATTATCTGTCAAAATTTTTTACTATGATAAATAGCTATAATTATATAAAATTCTCTTAACCCCATCCCAACTCAATTATTATTATAAGGAAAAATAATCTCAAACTTTATCACACACGTAATTTTCTGTCATTTGCACACGTTGATAAAGAGTCAAGAAAACTTGGGTCTAAAATTTTCCTCCTAAATTTGCAATTGTGGTCTTTTCAATTTAAATTAATTTTCGCCAACAACCCCAACACGAGTCAGTAATTGATTTAAACTATGCATGCTTTTAATTAAACCAACTGTTTAACACCATCCAAACTTATGATAATCTACACTAGCAGTAAAAGTTGTTCTTATTTCAATGGGATAGCAAGTCTACGTCATATTTTTTAATTTCTAGATCGTCTATTGGTTTGATTTTGATAAGATTCCGATCTGTAATAATAAGATTATATTCTTGTTTATTTACTTTTAAAGTACGTTTAGAAAATGAGGATAAATTAGGATGAGAAAAATGAAATGATATATAAACAATAAAAATTGGCAATGAATCGATCGCATAACCCATTAATTCCTCTTTTGCTATCTTGCTAATTATAGTTGGACTTTGGATGAAACTATTTATATGTATTTGAGTGCCTCCTTTATGTAAACGTCAAAATGTAAAATAAATACACATATCGAAGCTCTCGATTCATTGAAGAATACTGAAAACACTCTTCAATTATTAAGGGTTTCTAGAAAGCTTCTTTCTACATGAACAATATTTCGCAGCACTAGTTGACAATAGCTGTATGACACTTGTGTAAGGTAAGAAATATCACGTTAAAGAAAACTTTTATTGATGTTGGCTGTAAAGTAAAAAATACCACGTTAAAGAGAACTCTTTTGTTGTTGGTTGTAATTACACAACCTTAATTAAGCACAAATTAAAACCAAACTTGACTACCAATTAAACACTTCATATATATAATCAATACTCAGCATTTCTAGGAAAGAAACCAGTCCAATATATACTAAGCCCTTCTCTTTTGAAAATGAAAATGGTCGAAAGGCTAAGGGCTTGTTCTGTTTATATTTTTTGTATTTATTTTGAGTATTGTCTTTCAAAAATAAATATTAAGTAAAAAGAAGGATTTCATTTCTCTTGTTTTGAGCATTTTCAAATTTTTAAACTGAAAAACTCAAAAGGACAAAATGTTATTTCCCTTGTTTTGAGTTTTTCAGTTTAAAATTTTGAAAATGCTCAAAATCAGGGAAATAAAATCTTTCTTTTACTTAATAAACAGAACAGGTCCTAATTAATCTTGATAGACTGTTATTTGAAAAGGAACTTCTTCACGGGTTGTTCATGATTTTCTTAGCTTGTCGGAATCCCCTTGGTCGATTGTTGATGACAACCCCACCAGGTATTGAAGATTGAGAATTTAGAAAAATGGGAAATAGGATAGACACCGTTCATATTTCAGTATTATTATGTGAAAGTTGTACTTATTTGGCGTAAAAGTCTATTATCTTAAAGTTTTTGGTCGGTTGCATGTCTTGTGATCATCTCAAATAAACTAAACTTTTCTGTGAATTGTGATTGAAATTTTGAAAAGAGAAAGAGGAAAGGAATTAATTCTTTGTTGAAAAATTCATGGTACATGCATGTTTGCAAGTGAAATTAACGGCCTGTTCAAAGGTTCCCCATTAAGCAACTTTAATTTCGCTACTGTAGAGGCATGTTAAATTACATAATCATCTTGGTTTTGTGGCGTTTCACCAAATGACAACATCTCCTGTGCCAAAAAGATTGTCATTTCATTTCACTTAGGTTTCATTTCATTCTCAAATTACATATGGGGGCATGTGTTGATTTATTTGCGCTGTGCTTTAATAAGACACATATCTATATGCGCTTACGTTATTTCCAACTGAAGTTAGTTCTCGCCATTTACTGTTTTATATTTTGTTTTGAGTGGGCCATCTCATAGTCCAATTGATATAGATCACTAGTTTTGAAATAACTCAAGGTAAGTCGATTTTTACAAACTAAATATATGATAAAACTTGAGGAATAAGTAGTCATGATCTTTTGTAAATCAACTAGCATATTAATGTGTCAGCTGAACTGACTGACTTTTATAGCAGAGCTGCCACTAGGGCAAGGCATTTCTCTATTTTTTTTTTTTTTTTAATTGGTTTATTGTGACAATGATTGTAAGTCAGTTGGTATGAGATTTTTTTTTTTTTTTTTTTCAATAGAACTCGTAATTGAAATTCCTTAAAT
>CAVNYN010282245.1:0-47542 GCA_963692815.1 Nyctanthes arbor-tristis | reverse complement strand
AGAGCTTTGTATTGTTCATTATACTGACTCAAAGAAGAAGAAGAAGAAGAAGAAGAAGAAGAAGAAGAAGCAGACTCACTGCATCCCTTGCCATTGCTGCTAGAAATGGCTCCGGGTTTGCTTTCTGAACTTTTGCTGCCAAAAGGGTCGATTCGACAACAGAATCCTATTCCAAATGGGTCTACCCCGAAGGATTCTTCTTCTCATCTTCTTCACTACAGAAAAATTCCCAAGAAACATACACCGGCGGAGGAAAAAAAAGAAAGTAGCACAGACAGAGTTAAATATTTCAACACCCACTCAACTTAGACTATCGTCTTCATTTACTCATTGAATTTTAAAATGTCAAAATTTACACACTGAACTTTATAAAGTATTGTCTGTTACTTACTCGTTAAGCTTCCGTTATAATCTTTGAATTGAATCGCTCATATAGCTACGGAATACATTTGTGGCATAAAAAGACTGTTAACTTGGCCATGTAACATGCCATTTAACCAATAAAATTGTGATAAAAGAAACAACTAATATTGGGCTCGGGTGCAGATGTCCCATTAACCTTTCAAAGTCGCTCTTGTTCATGACTATAAAACTAGGATTTCAACTTGAAATAGGTAAAGAAATTAGAACATGGTTTTCCGGCGAGGTTAATGGGGGGTTTTTCTTACTCTTTTTTTTTCCTTTTATAAAAAAATAATTCTCAAGTTCTTGTTCTTATAGCCCCTCATTGATTTCTGCGGCATTCAACATATAGTAAAGAACATATCTCCTTTCTCTACAAAAATATATAGTTTCTCTATCTATACTCTACGTTGGACTTTGTATGTATCTCCACCTCCATATCCATTTAACCACCTCAATGATAGCTACAGCGGCGGAAGCCGTAAACCAGAACCTAATTTTTTTCCCAAGAAGGTCATGTAAGGTGATTGAGTCGAAGATTGAAACCTCATGAGTTGTGTTGATTGTTTTTTCAAAGAAATCATGTTTTTACAAGGGAAATTTTATAAAGGAAGGATAGATGTATTACTCTATTTGTTTACAAATTTGCTTGCTGAGCCGTCTCAACCCGCTGAAAGGATATTGAATAGCTGCTAAGGGATAGTCAATTTTAAATGAGTTTCTAGAAGTGGTCGTTTTGATTATCTTCGGGATGGGTTTGACTACATGGCAGATAAAGATTTCTTAGTTGGCATATTCAACTGGTAATAAATGTCAGTTATGTTTTCCGTTAGCCACATCAGCATTTCCATCCAAATATTATAACTAAAAGTTAATAAGTGAGTAACAGACTATACTTTATAAAGTTCAGTGAGTGAATTTAGACATTTTAAAGTTTGTTGGGTAAATAAAGACAGGAGCCTAAGTTGAATGGGTGATGAAACATTTAACTCGGTGAAGTCATCATTATAAGAATTTCTAGTAAGTACTCCATATTTCGTTGTTCTCAGAGTTTAGTCACCGGTTTTTCTATGGTGTTGTCTAATGGATTACGTGGCAGGCTCTTATTGAATATATCGAGAGACCCATTTCTCACTATGTCCAATGAGAGCCTGCCACATCATTCATTAGACTCTATACATAGAGTCTAGTAGACACCATAGAACGTGCCGTTTAGTCACCAAACGTTTGGCACATTTCGAAACTCCCTCCTGAAGTTAAAGTCGAGGACTCGAGGGAATTTAGAAAATAATTATAACAAGTTTAAATTATTATGAATAGTATAAAATAATATTTAACTATGTCTTTCAAAAAACAATATCTAAGTACGGGAATTTCAAAAAATATGCACTAAATCAAAGTAAGATAATTTGTGTGAGATCGAAATAACAAATTTTCTAACACTAGTAAAGATGATAGCGGGGGGAATTTGTGATAGACTGACCATTTCTACTTCACCATCCGCCAAATATGCAAAGTGGGATAGGGTAGATTGATCATTGAACCGGTGTGGTGATAGAAGCGAGTCTATCAAGATTGGTTGAATGCTCCAATTTGCGCCGAAGTGTTTAAAATTTAGGTTGACAATGACAGTTACTCTAGAAGTGCTCCAATATACGAGGAAAATAATTTGCCTTGCATCATCTTGTCTCATCGAGTACAAGGTCCATGGTCTTCTTCTCAATTTTTGTTTTTTTATTAAATGAGAATCCCCAATCTCTATACCTCCTTTAGAAAATTAGATGTTGTAGATTGGAGCTCAATCTAGTCGAGGACAATATTAATAGCACTAGTTTATCATCAACAATCAAATTAGGACAAGAGCTACTAGTTTAGCGTCTCTATATGTACAACTACTTCAAGAGAACGCAATAGAGCATGTAAACTCCAAAAGAAACCATCAAATTTGCAATAAAGGAAAAAAAAATTAAAATAAACCACAATTATCATCTCATATGTCTTGCTGTAAAGTCATGCTGGAAGTTACAATTTTCTGAGTGCCTCTGATTAGTACAAAGTCTAGCTGCAAGCCATCACAGTTAAAATAGTCGAATCTAAGTGCCTCTAATTGGTGCAAAGTCTTACTGGAAGTTACGGTTTTCTTTCTAACGCAGCTCTTTTATTGTGAAATTAATAGGCTCTTAATTGACCTCGGTTGTGGCCCTTGTACCCATATTCTTCAATATGCCAATATGGTGGCCCACAGTATTGCTCTTCATTTCTAGCATGTTACTTATTTTGTTGGTCCGGCAGTATGCCGAGGTTTGAATGAATAAATTTACTATTTCATTATTTAAAAGAAAAATGATATATATCATTAATCCTTTCCACTCTCCAATGGAACCCAATTAAATGATTAATCACAGATCATAGAACGATTAATCACAGATCATAGGTTCGCAACATAATGCAACCCCTCTTCACCTCCCCCCCCCCCCAAAAAAACCCAACCCCAAAACACACAATATCATCATAATAGTGCAGTCACTCTCTCATAAAACAATTTCCAAAAGTTTTAAAAAAATTAATCAAACAGCTCAGTGGGAATTTCCCACGAACTTTAGTCTTTTTCATACACCCCCAACCCCAACCCCGACGATCTCACCCCACCCCACTTCAAGATTTTCTATAAGTTATATAGTCTGCTAAAAGCCTAAAATTTGCTTTCTGGTTTCTTGAATACACTGATTCTTCAGCATATTTTCTAGATTGATTCAAGAATGTTATGCAGAAGAAGTTCAATTCAGTGCAGCAATTGATCTGTGCCAGTGTATCTCAATGTATATGATCTAACCTCCATTAATGGCTATGCTTATTGGCTTGG
This sequence comes from Nyctanthes arbor-tristis, assembly GCA_963692815.1. NCBI lineage: Eukaryota > Viridiplantae > Streptophyta > Magnoliopsida > Lamiales > Oleaceae > Nyctanthes > Nyctanthes arbor-tristis. The sequence goes on along the minus strand of CAVNYN010282245.1, from coordinate 44,277 downwards.
TTTAGGGGCCTATCATTCTGGTGTTCAAGGTTTGTATAATCCATTTTTTGTTCAGAAATCGATACAGCTCTACTCGTTGGAGGAACTATTTACTCGATCGCACATGTTTCCTGCATATGGGGGGCAAATACAAATAGTTAGTTGTGAAACAAGTTGAAGAATGCAATTTGTTGAATGGTTTTGATGTTTCTAATGCAATTTGTGAAGTAAAAAATTGGATTATTTATAGCTCAATTGCTTCCTAGGGGACAGATATAGCTACATAGAGTAGTTTCTTGATTTGCTATTCCTTTCTTTCAAGAAGTCCATAAATTTGAGAAAAAAAACTTCCAAAATAGCCATCACAAAAATTCACAATAGCCAAAGTGAAAAATAATCATATTTTCTTGTTTAAGTGAATATTCGATAGTGATAAGCTTCATCTAAGAAAAAGTTAATTATAAAGTTTACTTTCTATAAAGGAAGTCAAATATTATAAATATACTCAAAATTATACACTTACATGTCGTGAAATTTTGTATACTTGAGAACTTGGCAAGCTCACAAGTACACTCTAGCTCGAAGTTGATTCATTTTATCTTGTAATTATGTCATTTCCTTTTACCATAATTAACAACATTGTTGAAAATCTAGATTAACCTTACATGGTTTGATGAAACTGTGACAGTTCACGGAGTAGAATATGCATTCGGCGGCCATGAGTCTTCGTCAACAGGAATTTTCGAATGTGAACCCAAAAATTGTGTAAGGATTTACATTCAGGAAGTCAATTTTGATGGGATGGACAGGTATGAGCACGAAGGAGGTTAGGAGAGTTATGGAGAAACTTGCAGAAAAAATACAAAGGAAATGCTTATAATCTCAAGATCGGAAGTGCAACCATTTTTGCAATGATGTTTGCATTAAACTCACTGGAAACCCCACACCAAATTGGGTTAATCAACTAGCTAGATTTGGTAAGTACTGATCCTATGACTTTTCAATGATTTACCTGCGTAAACTATCACGTTTTTCAATAAACTCTACACTTCTCGAGATTTAAACATACTAAACTATTAGTTTTTGTTAAGAGTAATACATATAACACTACTAATATCAGACACCAGTCTATATGACATCGATATGTACAAATACATTAGTTGTTATTCAAAAGTTAATAACATTATTTGGCTTTGGAATAAAAAAAGTCAATGCAAAAGTGTTTGCTTCAAATGAAATGATTCACCTATGTTTCCCATAGAATAATTAAGTGCTTGGTGGAGCACCATGTTAATTGATGCCCTCACTTTTGTGTCCTCTTCCGATCTTAAAGATACAAATAATGAGATGTTCTACTAGGTTCAGTATTCTTGGATCAACAGACATTAACATTTACATACAAGGAACCCAATTAAAATGTTAATTAAATTCTATATATATATTGACAAATAATAATTTACTTTTGATTGATCTAAGTACTATACTAGACTCCTTAAATCAAAATTTCATTATTTCATTTCATTCATTCATGAATTATGATGATAATTATATTACTTTTCTCCGTAGGTCTATTATGCAATTGCATAATTCCAGAGAACTTGAATTCCTCGAAGTTTGGACACTGCCAAGTTGAAGACAGCAGCGGCGAAGGAGAGAAAAAGAAACTGAGAAGCTGCTTAAACAGATTCTCATCATCATCTGATTCATCTTCACAGAGTTCTCCGCCACTGGCCATATCAAGAGAGAGTCGATTTTCACCTTAGGTTCTTGATTCCATTTCATCTCAGCGACCAAGTTTCAAGAACAGACACAATATTAGACAATACTGGACAACCTTATAACTACTTTCTTTCTTCTTTTGTATTATTCAAGACATCGTACAAGACAAATAGTAAACGTCTCAATTTACAAGTCTAGTCTTTTCCCTTCAAATTTCAGTTCTTTTCCTGTAATCTTTACAAGGAAACTGTGAGCTGCAAAATACATCAAAATATATAGCCTTGCTGATTAAGCAGGGCCACTCTTTCAAGAACATGCTTACTCTTAACTGCTTTGTTTAATAAAAACCACTTTTCCTTGTGTTACTTACCACTGGATTATTTTGTATCAAACTTTTTTCTTTTAAATTAGAAAGCGCCCAAAAGAGGACCCAATTCCTCATCAATCAATTAATATATATATATAGCATTATCACCACCACTGTAATCAACTCATTCAATATTAATTGCTTATGGAACAAAACATCAGAAGTTTGTAGAAGTAGATAATTAGAGCAGCAATATTGGAACTCAAAAAAGAAGTAGGCGAAGCTATGTAAAACCAAAGTTGAGCTACTTGGGACCCTAAACTGTAATGAAACTGAAGGAAAGCATCTTCATATTGCTCAAGTCAGGGAATTGCTGACCTGTTACAAGATATCAAATGAATGAGATATCTGACTATTTACAAGGGACAAAAGAAAAGAAAATCAAATCAAATCTATTCGAACTATAACTCCATTCAATCCCTTAATTAGATATATAGTAAATTAAATGGTGGTTAACATTTGAAACGACTTGTATCAAGTGCCTTTTACTGCAAGTTAGGATGACATTGCCAAACTATAGAGCTGTCATAGACTCATACTTGTTGCATCTCCATTGTTTTGTGCGAAGCTCAAATTAAACTCCGAAAAAGTTTGGCTCCCACACAATGAAATCCCACAAAATTGGGTGAAACAAGGTGTCAGCAAAATTCCATTCCTCTTCTGTCAAGTGTCAACAAGTATTTATCCACACCGTGAACAAACATAGACTGCAAGACAAGACTGTTGACAAGGGGCCCCGGAGGGGTGTGCCAGCCCTTAAGTCATGTCAATTACAAGCATGTGACTTTCACCCTCGCGTGCATATGCACACACACATATATAATTTTGTAGTTTTAGCACAAGTGATTGCGTTGGTGAGATTATCACCCGTTAAGTGTACATTTAGTAGAATAATCTCGCCAGACATCTAACGGGTGATCAAAACTCATGTGCAAAATTGATCACCCGCCAAAGGTTTGAGATTTTGTTCTCTCTAAGTGGGCTTGCATACATTCAATAAGTACCTTTGAGATTTTTTTTTCTCTCTAAGTGGGCTTGCATACATTCAATAAGTAAATATGTCTACCATGGCAATTAATAGGTATATCAAATAATACAAAGAGTGGGAAAAACAAATTTCTCGAATAAGTTTCGAAGTGGCATAGTCCAAATTTTTCATCTTTGTTTTTTTATTTAGGGAAAAAAAGGCCAACAACTAACTACTAAAAGAGGGATAGGCAGCGTATCATTTCCGGCACCCTGTTTATTCGCTGCTTGGAGCAGAGCGTGACAAGTGTGGGATAGGGTAGTACAAAAGAGAGTCTCCGCGAACGGCCTTAGTTCTCTCTTTTTTTAATTTTTAAAATTTAGTATTAGATTTTTGAAAACTGATATTATGAATTTTAAAAAGTTAATCTAATGCAACCAAAAAAAAAAAATACAAAGGGCCGGTGGAGAGGGGGACTTCCTTCCCTACACTACCAAGGAAAATCATTTTTTCGTTCTGCATCGCATTTCTGTGCAAAAGTAGGGAATCCTTAAGCCGCTTTGAGTATGTCCCAACGGGGGGCGGGGATAGTAAATTGTAATTGTCGTCCAACATTAGAAAAGACACTTAAGATGCGTGGAACTGGTTCTCAAATCTCAATACCTAATTTTTGGAGGGGACAAGCCAACCTAAGCGAGTGGAACCGGTGGTTATGCTCTTCATAACTTCGATTGTAATTAAGCCTAGACTTTTGGGCTAACGGATTAAGTGAGGTATAATGATTATGGATTATTGTGAGGTTGTAAAACTTATTTGCAATTAGGATTTAAAAATATATTTTTTATAAAGGAAAAGAAATTGGAAAAGTATACTTGGGGTAGTTTGTTGGAGCCTAGCCAAACCCATGGCTAGCTCTATCACTTGCTCTAGTGCCTAACTACTTTGGACTGGAGCAGACACCAGCGAAGTTATCCTTGGTGCGAATGCCCCCAAATTTTGTCCGTGAGCACCTCAATAAATGAAAGGTATAATCTCTACAATTTACTACTACCTCCATCTCACAAAGATAGAGTTATAGGTAATTTTATGTAGATTAAGAAATGACATATAATTTTGTTGGAATATTAATTTTATAGCTGCTATCCTAATTTTAAAATCCATACCTAATTAATAATTTGAGAATAATTACTAATATAAATTTATTGATAAGGAATTTAAATGTTTATATACAGTGTGAATGACCTTAAATTATAAGAATTGAAATTAGTAAAATATTTTTTCCAAAAATTTTTGTATTCCAAGATAAATTAAATTTATTAATTAAATAAGGGGCAAACATGGAAATAAAAAATTAAACACACGCTTGATATAGTAAATAGACTATCTTTTTAGAAGGAGATAGTATTTTACTTTATATATGATAAAGCAAGATAGAAAGACTGAAAACCTTCATATATATATATATATATATATATCATATGAGGTCTATTAATTCGCCCATTTGATGACTATTACTACATGACAAAATCCATGTGAACATAACTAAGAGTAAGATTTGGGTTTTTCCACCCTACCAATCCAAATAATGTAAGATGGGGGGTGGAGAGATAATGTCATATTAAGGGAGAAATGGGTAAACACAAATCTATATTTAAACTAATCAAATTTCGACACATATCCAATTTAAATATTTTCCTCTTTATATTTTTTCCTGTACATTATTTCGAAATAGTTTTTTCCCATTAGCTTTTTTCATCAATACTAATCTTGCTTTAAATAGAGGTGCAATTTTTTATGATTTGGAAACATGAACGAATGAAAAGGGTTATAATTAACATCTTCACGTAAATCCAGATTAATTAAAATGATACGGAGAGAGATCAGATAGAGAAGGCATACCCGTTTTGTTGGATTCCTTACTTGGTAATTGATGTGACACAGATTACAAGGTTAGCCGCCTTAATAGAGGAAATGTGTGTCTTCAAATTAAATTATAATGAGAAACTATAATGATGTGAAATGAGTAGTGAAGATTTAATAAAAGTTTGAAATTTGTGGTTATAAATGAGCAGTTGTCAAATCGGTGATCAAATCGGTGATAAGTGAGATTATAATGTGTTTTCTTAAAGAGAACCAAACTTATAGTTATCATGTGATAAATGTAATACGTGAAGACCCCATACGTAAGTACAATTTGAGGTTTATTAATTGGCTCTTTTAGTGACTGATACATGACAAATTATATGGGAACATACTAATCAAATAGGAGTAGATGCAATTTTATTCATGATTTGGGCTTATGAGCCAATTAAGGGTTAGGACATAGTTTTGATCATCTACCCCCATGTGGGTAGATTAAAGTCTATTCTTTTCTACATGGTATGTCATGTGGTATGCCATGTAGGAGGGGTGGGTAGATTAAAGTCTATCACCTCATACATGGCATGTCACGTGACATGCCATCTAAGAGGGATAGACTTTAATTTACCCACATGGAGGTAAGTGATCAAAAATAGGTTAGAACATCTCCAACAGAAGTGTAGGTTAGGAAAATATGGAGAGTTAAGAGTTTAATGTTCATAAATTATTTTTATTTAAAGATAGAATCTGATTAAATCAATCATATCTACATATTTAATATGGCTCACTTGTACTATACAAATATCTAACCCATTTTTAAATTCTTTGATGGTAATTTTATTTGATGCGACGTGAAATTTTCACCAACGCTGGCAAGAAAATGGTGGCGACATTGTTGGGCCCCACATAATTTGGTGCATCAACTTGTGGCACGTTATTATGAACACCCGCCATCTTTTACGTATTGCTAGTCAACTTGTGACCATGTTCTATTAATTCAAGTTTTACCCTTAAGTGGAATCATTATTGGCGATGACCCATTATGTTAAGCTGCTAGAACTAGAATTTACCTAAAGTGGAAAGGTTCCATGTTTAGTTTTTATTTTATTTCATTTCTTTTTTGGATGGTGTGAAAATTTAGGTTCAACGAGAGTAATACGAGATACATGCATTTATATTCTCAATGACTTTTTTTTGTGAATCGTGGATACAACGCTGTAAACGTGGATACATTTATTTCAATTGACGATCAATAATTATGCTGATAAATCTAAATGTGTTGAAAATATTTTCCACTTTTTTTTTGGATGATGACAAATATGATTAGACAGCCATGTTAATCCTTCCTTAAAAATGTCACAAACTTGTCTTTTGCTACATTAGTCTTGCTTAATTTCATGATTATCGCTGCAATTTTAGATAATCCAAGGTCTCAATAATGATCATCCAAGACTAGCTAGGTAAAAAATCACTAATATATAATACGTTAGATGGACTTTGCCATTGATTGAATTACTTTAATCATGTTCTCTTTACTATATATTTTGAGGCAATAACATGTTAGGTAATAACGTTTAACTCGTTTAGTCTAAATCTCGACTTTGTATTCTTAAAGGTTATTTTATCTTTATACTCTTTGAATTTACTGTAATGACTACTATGAAGACCACATGATGAATGAATCTACATGTGGGTTTACGAATGCACATGTGAGAAATAATATTTTTCTTTTTATAATTATGTGATCTCTATAATATTAGAGATCAAGTGATCACCATATCAAAACTTTTATACTCTCTTGTATATATTAATCTCGGCTATGTCGGTAGGCTCAACTATCAGCGTCTAGCGATTGTCACGGTAAAAGAAATTGCACAGAAAATTTATGTTAATTCAGTTGTTGCATACCTGGATTGCGCAATCTAAAATCTATAGCATAGGAAAACCGGTCAACAATAGCCGCTAAACCGGGTTATATGGTTTTGAGATATTGCATTGTCGGTCCATGATATATTTCACCAAGAACAAGTTGATCATTAATTAACTTCCAAACAGAAGCATGCTTTTTTTTTTTTTTGAAAGACTATACTTTCATTAAGACAAGTCACTACAAACTGTTGAACCAATACACCAGGGAATACAATTATACCATATATCAATAAGACCAGCAAAAAGAGCAAGAGAAGCAAGAATGTGGGCAGCCACATTTCTATGTTTAGAAATATGACTACGTGTCCCACAACCAAGCACGGCCAAAAATGACTTGATTTCACTTAGCAGAGGAGCATGATGCAGAAAGTTAGATTCTCCATTTAGGTCTTGTACTAAAAGTAAGTAGTCCGATTCAACACGGCTGACATTTAGCCCATGGTTGCTTGCAAATTTCAGTCCCAAAAATAATGCCATGGTTTTTGCATTTTCGACATAATGGGCCCCATCCATTCAGAGAACGCTCCCATAACCAAACCAGAATCATTGCGAATAATAGCACCAATTGAAAATCTAGCCAAATGTTCCCTTACTGCAGCGTCAACATTAAGTTTAAAGCATCCTGTGGGTGGTGCAATCTATTTTGCTTCATTGATATTCCTTGGAAAAGTTTGGTACATCGAGGCTTGGGAGAAGGTAGCTGCCAAGCTCAGGCTAGAAGCCACAATTTTGTTTGGATGCTGATCTATGCCATCATGCAGTGGTTTATTTAAGGCGAACCAAATACAACGGGCAGTGTAAAGAACTTGGCACAATTGATGATCATCGCTATACGAGGAAATAGCAAATATGACATCTTTAAGCTCTGACCGATGTTGTTTTATAAAATGCCAAAGTCCAACACCTTTCCACACTTCTTTAGCAAAAGGGCATTCGAACAAGGCATGTTATGTATCTTCAACTTTAAAACAGCGAGGGCATAGAGAATTAGCCAGAATTCCCTTTTTTATCAAATTTTTTCCAGTGGGTAGGTTGTTATTGTATGCTCGCCACCAGAAAATACGAGGAGCATGTTCGACACGAACATTTGTTTGTGTATAATTGAACAATCAATATGCAAAGTTACAGCAAAAACAAGAAATATATGCTGTTTATTTAAAATGGAGATCTACTTTTAGGTTGGTTGACACTTGTTAATTAGCAAATGCATGCAGTGGTGCAAGTATATATGTGCACATGAAAATTTTATCTTATTTTTTAATAAGAAATGTCAATTAGATCTTCGATTTAGATAAATAGTACTATTCTAAATACAAATTCAAACTGCGGTTTCGGACAATTGTAGTTGCATTTGTAGAAACATACCTCACTTCAAACTTGCAATTCTAGTCCATTTCAAGATGCTTAGAAGCTTGCTTTTCAGAAGTTTTGTGTACTAGGATGACCATATTATACTACCTACGAAGACTTAGGGCTGAATGGAATTAATTTTTAAGATCTAATTTTTGTAGTTAAGAATTAAGTAAGGACTTAAAATTGTGAATGTACTATAGCTTTTGAAAAGGATTTTTAAAAGTAGAATTTCTTTTGGGTTTATTCAGATAATTTCATACACCATTGTTTAATTAAAACAACATGTAGAAGAGGTTGGTCCATTATGAATTTTTCAAAAAATTTCTTCCTCATGAAACAATGGTAGAAGGATAGAAACAAATATTAAACCAAACAGTTTTTCAATAAAGCCAGATCAAATTCCTATATGGGGTATGAGAATCAATAGAAAACAATTAACTCATGTGACCTGAATTTTTTCTATGATATAGAGCACGGTCTAACTCCATAGAAAATGTACTAAACCAAATGGGCATGTCAACAATTGTCACCATAAAGGAGTGATATTGCAATAATTGATATAAAATACTCTGTACCAACTTGATATGGGCAATAATAATGGCAAGATGGAGAGAGAAGGGGGTTTCATTTGCAAGTTTTGATACTTCAAGAGTAGTAAAGATATGATACTTCTAACCAATTACGAATATATATACACACACGTGTGTGTGTGTGTGTGTGTTCAGCAGCCCCAATTTAATAATAAATTGGGTGTCATAAATTCACACGTCGATTCTTGATTTTATCAATCTAAGGCGGAGTATGATACTTTTTGAAATACCAGAATTTTGATCCCATACAAGAGTGTTGCATGTGGGCAGGTTTCCTATGTTTAGTAAATGCGATGTGATCACCCATGTATGTTTTTCTACTTTTCTCATACATTCCTATAATAATAAATTCATCCATATTTACTCTTCTATACATTTAAAAGTTACAGGCCATACGCCCGTCTACTCTTCTAATGACATGATAAATCAGTCGACTCAACTCATGAATCTTCCCATTTAAAAGTTCTTAGATCTTTACAATACTCATTTACACACGAGACGAATTCAGTTTCATCTGAAGTATCCAAGTCGTAAAACATCTTTTTAGCGGACAACCTCGAATGGAATAGATAAAACTATCCTTTTATCATTTTGTTGGCTTTTCAAATTTCAATTTCCTTTCCTATTGGACAACCCCAACAGAAGTAAATAAAAATCAATCCATTCATTCAACGTGATAAATTAATTAATCTGTCTAATAACATGATAAATCTAATGTTTTCACTTAAAAATTCATTTAATCTTCGCATTACTTGTCTTTCATAAGTTAATGTTTCAAAGCTTCTTTTTGTTAGACCGTTTGGATTAGAATAGGTTCATAAGTTAATGTTTCAAAACTTCTTTTTGTTAGACCGTTTGGATTAGAATAGATAAAAACTCTCTTACGATTTTGTGGAATGTTTTTAACCGTTTCTTTTCACTTTCATTGGGTGGGAAGGAAAGAAGGAATAGAACTATAGAAGGTCATGTGGGTCCAACCCCAGCTGAAGGCCGCAAAAGAGTGCTTATATAAACCCCTCAGCCCTTTTAACTCAAATTCTCTCCATCTCTGTTGCCACTCCCATTCTCCCTCAGACATATAACAAACACTTGACATTTTTCGCCTTACTAAAACCTTCTGCTCTGCCCTCCACCGCCATGGCTCGGCTGCAACAACGATACCGAGGTGTCCGCCAACGCCACTGGGGCTCGTGGGTGTCGGAAATTCGCCACCCTTTGTTGTAATTTTCTCCTCTCGAGTTCTTCTTTAAATTTATTTACAATCGTTCATGCCAGTATAGTGAAAGTAACCAATTAATTAATGATAATTAAACAAGTGCTCGAGTGTACTCTCTTATTTTATATTAGCTCATAATTATAGATCTTGTATTAGGTCGTCCTAATATTTCTTTATACTGGTGCGTAGGAAGACTAGAATATGGCTGGGAACATTCGAGACAGCAGAGGATGCAGCACGAGCATACGATGAGGCTGCGAGGATCATGTGCGGGCCTAGAGCACGAACAAACTTTTCGTACAACCCCAACGAGCCTCAAACATCATCGGCCAAGCATCTATCGGCTACATTGATGGCAAAACTAGAAAAATGTCACATGGCATCACTCAAATTAATGACCAAGAAACAACCTATGAAGCGGCTAAATGGAGGAGAACAAACTTCTTCTTGTCCTCCTAATAGGGAAGACTTCATCAACAACGTTTCAATGGGGGCAGAGTCACAATTGAAGGTACTTGAAGATCATCATATAGATCAGATGATAGAGGAGTTGCTTGATTATGGTTCAATTGAGCTTTCTTCTGTTATGGGAAACTAAACAATATTGGAATAAAGTCTCTTGTATACTCTTGTTTTCACTTGCTTTTGGTTGAAGTTTCCTCTGCTCTTCTGTATCACGGCATGTTTAGTATGGTGGATTAACCGATATATTGATAAAAACTAAAGAAAAAAATAAGTTAAGTATGTCCGTTTACTTTGTGATGCTATTGAATACTGTGCATTTATCATCTGCTCAGTCCTGATATAACGTGACATTATTAAAACATGAAAGTATCACATGTGCTATTGTTCAATGTTTTAGAATCTTGTCTAGCCTGCTGACAACATTTTACGAATTTTTACGATTTTGCTTTACTTACAACTGCTAGAACTTGCAAGAGTTTAATACTTTAAATTTTGCTAAGGAGATAGATAAAGCTCCTATTAAGGAGATAGATGACTACGTGGCGGAAATCTAATGAAAGTGGCCCCCCGTTGGTAGGACGTTTTTGTTAGATTTTCGCCACGTAAGCCATAAGACTCCTTAATAGGAGATAAAGCTCTGTAGGTAAGGCTTTGTAGCTAGATTGTTAATACTTTACCTCAACTTTGAAATGCTTACACTTTTCAATACCTCGCTATGATCTTCAAAAAAAAAAAAAAAGACTAATCTATGGTAACAAGTGATACCAAATACCGACTGAGACACAAAGATTAAAGTAGTAAATTATTTTATCAGGGTGCAATAGCAACTCACGCCAAAAACAATTAACCCCCGCCGCGCCCCATTGCCACAAAAAAAATAGTTAGAAGGAAGCTTTAGAAGATGCTCTAAGTATGAAGTATGAACAGATATTGAAAAATTGGACGCTGAATGATGAATGCTGTTTGGAAAGGTAACAGTCTCATAGTTTTTTCTTACTACTTTTACAGCATCTGATGACAGATTGACAGCTGAACATATTTACGCACAACCTGTTATTTTATTTCCATATCTTTTTGACTTGAATTTTGTTTTTATACCCTTCTTCTCATGGGACAATCTAACAGATCTTTTCATTACCATGAAAAGCATCAATTACAAAACCCACGCCAAGTCGCTAAATCTATTACATAGAAGAGCCCACAAATATGCTTTATCATATTGTTGATTTCGAGCTAAAGACAACTAGGTTGATATCCCGAGAAAAAAAAATCATAATATAATTTTCTGTAATATATATGTAGTAAATTTTCTAAAGAACCAATGTTGGTTGGTTCCTTTAAGAGGAACCAATATTAGTTCCTTAGAAATTGTCCTCACCCCCGCTAATATGTTTAGATTTGATGTTTATAGGAAAAGTTGATTAGTGTGTGCTTCATTACTAACATTTTCCATCAAATTTCCTACTTTTGTAATATTGTATATGAAAAATATTTTCTATCTTTTGATTAAGGATCACATTTTCCTTAAAAACAAAGAAATCATTTTTCTTATGAGATGTAAGTTTTTTTTTTTTCCAGGGAAGATCATTTGCTTATGAGGCAAATTTCATACTTGCAATAAATGCATTCTTACAAACTTAGCAAACATCCACCAGAAATAGAGGTTGTGTCAAATAATTCCATTTTTGGTTATAAACAAATGTTTGATAAGAGAAATCCCCCATTTTGTACCAAAAATTTTTGAACTGCTTTGTTTAAAATTAATACTCCCTCCTCGTCTTACAAAGATAGGCATATATTCTTTTATTGGCCGCCTCATAAAGTTATATATATATATATATATATATATGAGTACACTTTTCTTTTCTTTTAGAATGTAGTTGAAATCTTAGTTTTTCATATATATGCTCTTATTTAATGTGTAGTTTTATTAACAAAATAGAATTATTGAAGTGACTAGAAAAATGCACATAAACTTTCACTTTTCCAATATATATATATATATATATATAATCTGTATATATATAATAAGAGAATAGCGACTTTCCCTCTCATTTTCTGGCTCTATAAGATATCTGGCTCCGTAATATTTATGATGGCATCATTTAATTCCTTTTATATATTTATCTTTTTTATTTGGTACATTAATTTATTAAATGATATTCACTTTTCCCTTTATTAGTCCATATCCGATCCCTAATTCACGGTGATTTCTTTAACCAAATATTTTGATTTAGGGACCCGTTATCTATTAAATCGAACACGAAATTAATTGAGAATTTTATTTTCAACCTGGACAAATATATTTTTGCCTCAATTCCATATTGTGATGGGAATGAGAATTGTATAATTGAGATGGATAGCAAGGGTGAAAGATCACCAGCTTGGACATTCTAATGCTGCGAACAATTAATGGTAATTGTAACTACATAAGAGTAAATGCTATAACTATGTTTGCAATTTTTCTGAGAGGATTTCTTATTACATATTCCTTAGTAAGGGGTTTTTAGTGCAATAAAATCAATTGTGTAAAAGTATTAAATTTAATTGTATATATGTATCATGATTTTTTGGTATGGTACGTAAGTGTACGAATCTTCGTGTTTGAAATTTTATTTGAGCTCAAACATATTTATAGATATTATTCATTTATTTTGGTTTAATTTTTTAGCAAGTTAATAGCTCAATTGCTATTGAGATATGTCTTATAGGTTATATGTCATTTGACCCATTCTATTCTTAGTACGAGTTGCATGGTTTAATTAAGTCTATCGTTATGAAGTATGGCTATTTTGAAAACTGAAAAATAATTTGGATCTCATAAAAACTAATATGAGAAAATTAATGGAAAAAGAACTGAGAGTAATATTTTAGATTGCGTGAAGTTCTATACTTTTGAAGGACATTAAATTTGTATCTTAGACATTTAGATTATCGCTCATTTCTACTTTTCTATTTTGTTCACTTCTAATGTATGTTTGATGGAGATAAAGTGTGCATTACGGTTGAAATTTCCTATCATTGTTGTTCTCACCGTGCAATACACGGGTGAGAATTCTAGTAATATTAATATTAATTGCATTTTACTTAATTGATATATGAAAATAGGAGCAATTGTGGGACTGAGGGAATAGTTGGTGCTGATCAAAGTTTTAACACTTGGTAAATTCATAATTAAATAGCGCTTTGGGAAATTCAACTTTAGGCATCTAGCTCTAGGTACCTTAATAGAATGCATATAATATGGTCCAATATTGTTTAATTAAGATTGATAAATAAAATATTATATATGGATAGTATTAGATGGTAATGACTAATGAAAAGTGAAAATGTTAAAGAAAACAATATATCATTTAGTCCGATTACAATATAATATATCATTTACATAATTTTATTTTTAGTGTTATTACTGGTTTTAAAAAAAATTAAATTTGGGCTTTTCCATCTAACAGAAGCAAAAAATGTGTGGTAGGAGGGTGAAAATATTTGTTTTGGAGAAATAATTCTAGATGGAAATTAGTCAATACACACCCCACTGACCTTTGTAATTAGAAAAATACTTATTTTAACTTTTAATTGACAAATTACAAATGTTGGGTAATTTTATTTGAAAGAATACAGTCAGTATAACAAATTATAATTGAGTGTGTAGCAAATTATAATTGAGAGTGTAATAAGTATTTTTGTGATTTATTTTCAATAACTACTTTCAAAACCAAAATAGTTATAATTGAGAATATTTGATCAATTTATTATAAATGTAACAACTTACATGTAAAAATCCCCTAATACTAATCTCCCTTGTTGGGTTATTTATGTCTTCTTATTAATGTATTTCAATTCAATTGAAAACCAATCAAAGTACTTGGTGAGGGTGCATACGTTCCATCTCGTGACAATTAAAATTAATACTCTCTCTGTCCGAAAAAGATAATTCATTTACCATATTAAAAATATATTTAATATTTCATTCCCATATGTGCCTATAATTAATCATTATTATTCAACTATCTTAGCATTGAAAATATTTAAAACAATTAATGAGACAAAAGTATATATGGTAAAATTAAATGTTCTAACCAAATTACCCACTAATCCTTAATTTAAGCAAAAATACTTGCTGGATTATCTTTATAAGACGGAGGGAGTTATTACTTAATGGTAAATTACTAGTCAAGTCATCCAACAACAGTGTATGATCGATACCCATCTATAAACCCAATCCCCGACACCCCCCCCCCTCTTTTCTTTTTGCCTATCAAAAAATGTGACGCAAGCAGTTAGGTTGCCAAGAGTATTTTCCACCCAAAATCTTATAGCTATATAATAAGGTTTGTATATATATACACTTCTACTATCATACGCTCCTATGGTAATTATATTTTTCTAATGGGAAAATCAATAAATGCCGGAGGAAATTACTACAATGTCTCTTGTTAACATCACAATTTCAAAAATGTCTAATAACTCGGTTTAAGGATAAAATACCATTTACACTTGCCCTCACCAATATATTTTATCCCCACAACACCACCGCCACCCATTTCCCGTACGTGCGGCGATGGACCATGGACGAACTCCATCGCCCTTGTATAATGCCTCTTCTTCTTACCTGAGGAGGTTGCACTAGGCAACGACAATTGCCTCATCCATGGTGGAGTTTGCGAATGTAGGTCACCGGTGGTGGCAAAAATCAAGTAGGGATTTCGGGGCAGGTGAAAATTAGGGTTTGGGGGTTGGGTGTGTAGGTGAATTAGAAGATGATAAAGTTGTTAGTTTTGAGTAAAAAGGGTAAAAATGACAATTTACTATGAGAAATGGAAATGGACCTAAACATCCCCTAAATAAAATCTTAATTTGTACGATTGCGTAATTCCATTCAAAGTTCTTTAATGCGATGTGCCTCATATCATCCATTCAATTAATTCTATACGAAATTTTATAAGATCTGTATATATTCTGTTAGATACCAGATGTGACCTAAAGGTATTTCTTATATCATAACTAGACATATGCACTTACAAGATGTAGATGGTACTTAATTGGGTTATATATATTGCTTTTGAAGAAATTTAATTATTATTAAAAAAAACTGTAAACATTCCATACTTGCACATGTGCAACAAATTCTTTATTAGTGAAGGTATGGATGTGGGGGATAACGGAACCATGTTATAGGGATCACTTCTTGTCTTTTAATAAATAATAATAATAGGGCTATCTTACATTTGTGTTATCCAAAGGGGTTACGTGCCTGTTGATTCTATCATGCATGATTGCATGCATGCACGTGGACCAATTACTCGACCATTCTTTCGTTGTTATCCAAATCATTTAATTTATAATGATGTATTAGAGAGACAAAAATACGTGGGATACCATATCTTTCTTAGGACACAATATTTACTGGTTTTTTGCTTTTAGCAAGTTCTACGTATTAGAAACTTGCCGATTTTTTTTTAATTTTTTTGTTTTATGTTCCTTCGTGGAATGCTCAATAGTATACTCAACATGGGTTATACATTATATATATATATATATATATATATACTGTGTTAATTCGTAGGTAATAATACGGCCAGTATTAGTAATATGTTTTGATATGATAAACTGATAAAATTTATAGAAGGTGTTACGTTTAATTATATGTCGAATATCTGGAAATTGTATATCGTCATATTATTAGTGGTGTAGCTAGGGGCCATGGTTGGCTTAGCCCCTCAAATTGGGAAAAAATTATATATAAAAAGTGATTTTGCCGTGTGTACAGTGTATTATATGTCTCATCCTTCCGGTCTACCCCTCTAAGAGTGCCTTGCTCCGCCATTATTACGCATATATGTGAAATTACATATATCCTCATCAACTGTTATATTTTTAAACTCAACACCACATCAACGCACATATACAAATATGTTTAATTTATTGTGTAAATGTAGCATGCACGATTAAAATCACATGATTTGTTACAGTACTAGTAGGTACTAAATATGAACTTTAATAGTTTGTTTAATTAATTAATCGATTAGGGAATTCAAATTGGGCCAAATATATGATCCATGGCGAACACTTACCTGATTTATTATTTCATTTTTTTTTTACAATATAATAATGTAATAAAGAAACACTTTGGCAGAGGTGCTCACTCAAGCGACCCGCTCAAGTGAGCAAATTCAAAAAGTATAATGCCATGCCCTATTGTAATGGGAGAAACACTTAACTAGTCTCGATCTAGCACTGGAAACGCGATATGTCTACCTCAGTATAAAGATAAATAAAATGTTCTTGGTTGTTACTATATATTTTAGTCGATCAATTGGTAGTGTATTGGCATAAACTATCTCTAATCCCAGACGTATGCCTATAGAGTTGTTATATATAATTTAACTTGATCAGCATTGCCTGCAGAATTTATTTTGGAATCAATTCCTGAATCCTAACATGTAACATACCTGTTTTTGATACCAAAATACCGGTCATGGTCAGGACCTAATTATTATGCATGGGACATAATAAATCTTAAAGTTAATAATTAAATTTCATTAAGATTATAATCCATCCCAAAGAGCCAAACAACAATCCACAAGGATACGGAAAGTTAACCGAGTGGATCGATAAAGAAGTGAATCTAAAATGGGGAGATTATACACACGTGACGGGAGATTATTAAGACAACTATTTGGACCTCGCATGCAGGGGGCCTACTATATGTAGGTTGTCCCAATGATCTCATACAATCTGGGTATAATGGGATAATCGCTACATACATATTGCGGAAGATTATTTTTGTGTTTAGGCCTCTGAAATTCACTTTTACCATCCTTTTGTAATTTTTAATTTAGCATTCACACTTAGAACCACTTTTTTTTTTGGGGATCTAAAGGGGGATAGGGGAGAGATAATGTAGTTCGAACTCGAAACCTCTCGTCCCCAACGTATCTAACCACTATAGTCCTTGTTCGGACTTAATTACTTAAAGTCCACTTAGGATTTTCGGCCATGGTATTTTTTTTTTTTTACCATCGTATTTGCATTAGAAAAATTTCATGAAATTATATACTCCCTCTGTCCTAAAAAGATCGTACAATATTTCATTTTCGTTCATCCCCAAAAGATAGTCCAATTGTTATATCAGATTTGTATTTAATTTTTCTTTCAATGTTTGCCCTTAGTTAATTAACCACCTAAAATACCTAGGTATAAAACTTCAATTTGAATAGTTGTACTTATTTCAATATTAATCCTACTTTAGTCATTGGTAGTTCCAATCATTAATTAGTTTAAAGGCTAAAATGTGAATTAAAATACACATAAAATTAAATGTTCTAACTACATCACCTATCAACTTTTAATATGTGTGAATATACCTACTGTCCTTCTATCTTTATGGGATGGAGGGAGAATATTTTTTCTTTTTGCCGGTGGATTCCGGTCTTCTACTCTTACTTTTGGTTTGAATTTCTTCCTTCGTGTCGACTGTCGCGTCACCTATGTGAACAAAACTAGAACATAAGCGATCAAGCGTGATCCCTGCATGAAACTTCTAGCAATATTCCTCTACATGAGAATTCGTTCTATATGTTCAAACACACGAACGTGTCAAAACATTAAGGAACTCTCCACAAAACCCTCATGTTACAAATGACCTGGTCTAGACAGAGAAAACATGACTCCCGCTCGTTCATTCACTTTATTTGGGTAAAAATGCAAAATTTAACTGAATTTTAAAATTAATACAATCCATGCACACTCCTAAACACAATGCTTTCTCTTTGATTCTCCACTTTTTTTTGACACATTTATTTTTCATCTAATTAGTTAATTCAACAATATATATATATACACAGTTGCATGCATTAAAAACATTCCAATTGATTCAAAGTAGACATAATAGATTTCTTATGTGATTTCTACTGTTCATTTGAGCCTGATCCAGTGTCAGTACTCTCGCGTTGCTTCTGTTTCCAAAGAGATTTAGAGCTAGAGAATTAGCTGTGTAGATACAGAGGATTACGTATTTATTGTATATAGAGACCATAGTTTGGGAGAGCAAGTCTTGAGAACAAAGGAATAATGGCGGCGAACAAGGGAATCAGCTTGGAGGAGATAAAAAATGAGAATGTTGATCTTGTACGCGCCTTGGCTTTCTCTAATTGTTTTCAGTTTTTGATTGATAATTTTTCTTTTATTCGTTCATATCTTTCTTAAAATTGCCCCAATTTTACAATTGTGACTAGGCACGTTATTGTTGTATTGTTTGAATTTTGTTGTATCGGGTTGGGTGCAGGAGAACATGCCAGTCGATGAAGTATTTGCACAACTGCAAACGTCAAAGGAGGGATTGACAAGCACCGAAGCGGACAAAAGGCTCCAAATCTTTGGTCCGAATAAGTTAGAGGAGAAGAAGGTGAAGTCTTTTAATGTTTCTGTTTCTCCAGTTAATTTTGATGATGATAAAATTAATGACACGTTCTTCTCCAATTGCTCATAATAAACAGGAAAGCAAACTCCTCAAATTTCTGGGTTTTATGTGAGATCGGATGTCATGGGTTATGGAGATTGCTGCTGTAATAGCTATAGCTCTGGCAAACGGACAAGCAAGTGTTAATTCCTACATGCTTAAGAAGATGTGTCGTCTGTTTCTTGACTTTCTAACCAGCAATAATGAATGAATAAATTTCAGGGTAAACCTCCAGATTGGCAAGATTTTGTTGGTATAGTGGTCTTACTGATCATCAACTCCACCATAAGCTTCATTGAAGAAAACAATGCGGGAAATGCCGCAGCTGCTCTAATGGCAGGCCTTGCACCAAAGACAAAAGTATCCCAAGTTTTTGAATCCAAGAAGTTGATGAGAAGAACATTTCCTGTTGAATTAATGATGATATGTTGTTTTGTGTAGGTCCTGAGAGATGGGAGGTGGGCTGAGATGGATGCTTCAATTTTGGTGCCTGGGGATATTATTAGCATCAAGTTGGGAGATATCGTCCCTGCAGATGCTCGGCTGCTTGAAGGAGATCCACTTAAGATTGATCAAGCTGCACTCACAGGAGAATCATTGCCGACAACTAAGAACCCTGGAGATGAGGTGTTTTCAGGTTCCACTTGCAAACAGGGTGAAATTGAGGCTATCGTCATTGCCACTGGGATCAATACTTTTTTCGGGAAAGCTGCTCATCTTGTAGATAGTACTGAATCATCTGGCCACTTCCAAAAGGTATAGAATTTGTCACATTGTTTACATAGTGAAAAACATTTCTTGAGCATTCACTGTGATATGTTTGATGGAATTTAGGTGTTGACGGCCATTGGTAACTTCTGCATATGTTCGATTGCTGTGGGAATTATAATAGAGATAGTGGTGATGTATCCAATTCAGCACCGGAGGTACAGAGACGGGATTGACAATCTTCTGGTTCTGCTGATCGGAGGAATCCCAATTGCCATGCCAACTGTGTTATCTGTGACTATGGCAATCGGATCTCATCGCTTGTCAGAGCAGGGTGCTATTACCAAGAGAATGACTGCTATTGAAGAACTGGCTGGAATGGATGTATTATGTAGTGACAAGACTGGGACTCTTACCCTCAATAAACTCACAGTAGACAAAAGTTTAATTGAGGTTGGTAAACAAGAGAGATCCTTTCCTTAGTTTTGATCACTAGCTAGCATTTAGCAGACTAATTTTGGAACGGGTGTTATGTATAGGTATTTACAAAGGATGTGGACAAGGAAATGGCAGTTATTCTTGCGGCTAGAGCTTCCAGGGTCGAGAATCAGGACGCTATTGATGCTTGCATAGTCGGAATGCTAGCTGATCCAAAGGAGGTACCAACTCATTGTTACTTATAATCTTTCCATGATCAGTTTTTTAATCTTTTTTACTTGTATTTATTCCTAGGCTAGAGCTGGAATTACTGAAGTGCACTTCCTTCCCTTCAATCCTGTGGAAAAGCGCACAGCTATTACTTTTATCGATGGCAACGGAAATTGGCACAGAATTAGCAAAGGGGCACCAGAACAGGTGAAGTAAATTATCCAGTCTAGTCTAGAAATCCAAATATGATTTCTAACTAATTATGTACCCAGCAGATTATAGAGCTCTGTAACCTAAAGGAAGATGTAAAGAAAAAAGCTCACTCCATTATTGATAAGTTTGCGGAGCGTGGCCTTCGTGCACTTGGTGTAGCCCAACAGGTAAGCTAGATGAAATTCAGATTCCTTTATTTATATTATTATAGGTAACTGATGAAACAAGTCAAGTGAAGGTGTTTTGTTTGTCAAATAATATTTTTGCAGATTGTGCCTGAGAAGGCCAAAGAGAGTGCAGGAGGACCCTGGGTTTTTGTGGGACTCTTACCGCTTTTCGACCCTCCAAGGCATGATAGTGCCGAGACAATCAAACGTGCTCTTGACCTCGGTGTCAATGTTAAGATGATCACTGGTGATCAGCTAGCCATTGGCAAGGAAACTGGTCGAAGGCTAGGAATGGGAACCAACATGTATCCTTCTTCCTCCCTTCTTGGACAATCCAAGGATGAAAGTATTGCCAACATCCCTGTTGAAGAACTCATTGAGAGGGCCGATGGCTTTGCCGGGGTCTTTCCAGAGCACAAATATGAAATTGTGAAGAAGCTACAAGAAAGTAATCACATCTGTGGAATGACAGGAGATGGTGTGAATGACGCCCCAGCCCTGAAAAAGGCTGATATTGGGATTGCGGTAGCCGATGCTACAGATGCAGCCCGGGGTGCATCGGACATAGTCCTGACCGAGCCTGGATTGAGTGTGATTATCAGTGCAGTTTTGACAAGCAGAGCAATTTTCCAAAGAATGAAGAATTACACTATATATGCTGTTTCCATAACTATCCGTATCGTGCTTGGGTTTATGCTCATTGCACTCATCTGGGAGTTTGATTTCTCACCATTTATGGTTCTTATCATCGCTGTCCTCAATGATGGAACCGATCATGACCATCTCCAAAGACAAGGTGAAGCCATCACCATTACCCGATTCATGGAAGTTGAAAGAAATTTTTGCTACTGGCATCGTTCTTGGCACTTACCTAGCCGTAATGACTGTCGTTTTCTTCTGGGCTGCAAAGGAGTCTGATTTCTTCCCTGTAAGTCCTACCTTTACCTTACACCTTGTTAAAGAAAATACATGACACGGATGATTTTTTTTTTTTTTTTGCAGGAGAAATTTGGAGTAAGATCAATCAGGGAAAGTCACGAAGACCTCAACTCAGCTCTTTATCTTCAAGTTAGTATTGTTAGCCAGGCACTAATCTTCGTTACTCGCTCAAGGAGCTGGTCCTTCATAGAGCGTCCAGGTCTCCTACTACTCGGAGCCTTTCTAATCGCACAACTGGTATGTTCTACATAACATAGCAATTCTAGTTACATTTTCGGCTTTTTCTAACTCCATTCTTTTGTGTTTGCTTTGTCAAAGATTGCAACATTAATTGCTGTTTATGCTGGTTGGGGATTTGCAAGAATCCATGGCATCGGTTGGGGCTGGGCCGGTGTTATCTGGATTTACAGCATCGTCTTCTACTTCCCTCTCGATATTCTCAAGTTTGCCAGTCGATATGCCCTTACTGGCAAGGCGTGGAATAACATGATAGACAACAGGGTACTTTATTGGTCATCACTAATGAACACAAATGACAATACCTGCAAATTCTTAATGAGCAAATCAAGTTTTCCTTGCCCTTTTGAGTATTGCCCCTCTAATGATTCTTTCTTTTTTTGTGTCTTTGTAACATTTTTGCAGACTGCCTTCACTACAAAGAAGGACTATGGCCGGGGCGAAAGGGAAGCACAGTGGGCAATGGCTCAACGCACATTGCACGGCCTTCAACCACCGGAAACTTCAGAACTCTTTAATGACAAAAACAGTTACAGAGAACTGTCTGAAATTGCCGAACAGGCCAAAAAACGCGCAGAAGTTGCCAGGTATATGTTAAAATTCAATCACCTAAACAAGTTTCCAATGTATTAACAATATCATCAAGAAAGTAAAACCGGCCTAGTACAAGTAAGTTAAGGATCTTGTCTAACATGTATTCGTCACTCTGAATTTCAGGCTGAGAGAGGTTCACACTCTGAAGGGACACGTTGAGTCCGTTGTCAAGCTAAAGGGACTTGACATGGAGGGAATTCAGCAACACTACACAGTTTGATAACAAGTGCAAGGGGGGAAAAAGATGATGATGTTATGATTTCCCAGAAGATGGAAAAGAGGAGAAGAAATAGGAAATTTTTTCTTTTATTCTTATTCCGTTTTGAACTGCGGATATAAATTGACAATAATCCAACATTACATTGTTGGAAATACGACTAGATTTTCAAGTTTGGTTCTTTTCTTCTCGAGCATCATGTTTGTACTTTGTATCACCCACAATTTTGCTTCGAGTCATAAAGGTTTCTCAGCGAATATACATATATAATAACTTCTTCGTTACATTCTTGAATCGCATTTTATTTTAGTATATATTTAGCGTAATACCTTATTAGTTTGGCATTCATTAATGCAACAACGTTTTGAAAGAACACAAAACCGCTTTTGTTCCTTTGTTCTTAACTATATATATTCAGTAATGTTTAATCTAACGTACCAAATATACAAAACCGCTTTTGTTCCTTTGCTCTTGTTTATTCTTGATGATTAGCTTGGCCAATCAAGTTCCCCGCCCCCCCTTCATACAAAGGGATACAAGGGAGACGAGGGGAAAATGAGGGGGGAGGGGGAGTGGAGTATAGCTCAAACCTGAAACGTCCCACCTCAAACGTGACTATAGAACCAATACAACACTTGTTCGAACCACGTATTCCTTTATTTCTACATATATCTTCTCAAACATTTTTACATGTCAACAGATTTGTATAATAACCTAGCAACCCATTAGTAGTAGAGTGGGCGGGATTGATAACCTCCGAATTTTCTTGTAGAACTGTTGGAATCTGATATTATGGAATGAATGAAAGACCCATTTCCCCGTTAAAAAAAGGGGAAAAAAAGCTCTACCTAGGATTAGGAACAATGCTCTCAAGTTGCCAAGTACACAACGGCAAATCAGCCATTCACCAACAAATGTACATTATTGGTTACAGTCTCAATCTAGATATGGATGCAAAAAGTAGGTGATTCAAACGGAAAAATTCACCACCATCCGCCAGTCCCAAAAGGATTTTTAAATGACTAGTTATGAGAAATTATACTCGTACTAAATCTTACTTTCAAGTAAAAAAACTAGAAAACACCTGTCTTAACACTTCTATACGTGGACCTTCCTGGGGGCCTTCTTCTTGGAACCCTTCTTCTTAGATTGGTCTTTTTTGGAAGGATGACGCCGTACAAGATACTTCAACAATTTAGGCTCGTGGGTGAACCGAATACCAAGTTTAGACAGAAGAAGGCAGTATGAATCCCAGTCTGTCCGTCTGAGATAATTCATCAATTTCCTCCTCCTCACCACCATTGCCTCAAGTCCCCTCCTTGAATGCTTATCCTATATATCATTACATGATGATAAACCTTTTAGAACATAAGCAACAAGATTAACATCAAATTAGGCAGTACAAACATCAACTTCACCAGACAAAAGAATTTCATTGTAAAAATAAAAATGACAGAATCTGTTCATCCACCGTACTACCCCCCTACCTGATGGTAACCAGTTGGCAACATTTTGCAAATCCAGGCAAACAACATATAGACAAGCTGCTCGTGGCTCAATTGTTCTGTTCTTTTCTGTTTTTTGTAAGTTTTGGGAGCTGGCTCACTGCCAAGCTAGACATGCCTAAATCAATTTTAATAGATTATTTGCAATGTTGAATGGTCATTTTCCTCCTAAATGCCAGTGCACAAAATTATACTTGAATTTACCTTGACACCAATAAAAATAATAATCAGTTTTAAAAGATGAATCATCTAAACAGGAAGTTTTGATGGATGTTGTCACGAAAAATGAAGAAGCATGCATTATGTAGATAACTCACCTTTTTATGCAGAAGATTCTGTAGATGATTAATCTTTACTGTGAGTTGTGCCACTGCAAGACAAAACAGATGATCTTAAAATCAATATCTCAAAACAAATCATGTCAAAAACAAATTCCATCCTTATTTTTAAAGTGACTGCCATCCACTCCAATCCTCATTATGCAGCTAGGAGGACAAAAATGTATACATGGAAGAGCAATTTGCTAATAGGGGCACCATTGCGATGGAAAATGTTACATCCTAGTCTTCTGCAAGCATTGGATTAATATGTTTCACACTCAATTTCCATATTTCAAAACCTAGTGCACATCTAGGATGAAACAACAGCAGTTAGAAGTATTTCGGGCATCATCTGAATTTTATATCTGAACAATTACTACATGGATAGGAGTTGAGATCACTTCACCTTGAACACGAGCAGAACCACAATCTGATTCTGACATTTTAAATTCATCTCTTACTTTCTTAAGTTCCAGTTCTAGCTTCTCAGCAGATGACATATTGTCAGGATGAAAATACTGAAGAATACAAGAAAGACCATAATAAGTAAGAGTTGAAACTGTGCCACTGCAAAAAATTATCATGAAAGAATAAGGATTCAATCAAATGTTCCAGCGCATGAAAGAAGCTTTCAACAGGTATGAGGTACTTTCACAAAGTAGTACAGATGTTCAGTATGAGTCATCAATCATCTTTGATCTATCATTGCATTCCCTATATTATAGATTTGAAAGTAGATAAAACTGAAGCATCAACAATAGTAGGAAGCTTGTGAAAATTGAAAATAGCAGAAACAAGATTGTGAAACAGAAGACTTAATATCCTGCTTCAAGGTAATTAGCAGAAACAAGGATTGTGAAACCAAAACCCTTCACATCCTGCTTCGAGGTCTTAATTGATATTCTTTAATTATTTATGTTTTTTAATATTCTTTAATTATTATCGCATCGCTAAAAGATAAATTTTAAGCCTCAAGAAAAGTGAACTTTTTAAATGAATCTTCAGGTCTCATTCAATCATCTTTCCGATTATACATATAATTCCGCAGAATATTTATGCATCTTGAAATTCTGCAATTTACATGAAATATGAGACTTCTATGCAGTATAGAAATTTAGTATAATTGTGAAAAGGGCAGCGTCCTGACATGAATAAACAAGTTGACAGACTGCAATAGAGCTTCATTACAACGATTATTAGAAAATGACAATAATTGAGAACGAAACACTTACCTTCTCAACTAAGTGATCTTTTGGAGGCGACTTCATAAAGCTTGGGATTCCACTCCAACCTTCAAGTCTCTGCACTGTAAAGAATCATTTATCAATAACATGTTATATACATTTTGCAGAGCTTTTCGGCAACTTCACTCCTCTAAAATGCAGCATTAAGAATTGAATATCTAGTTAGCCATCTTAAGAAGTATGGAAAAAAACAATCGTTAGAACACTAATGTCACCAACCAAATTGTTGCTAGAAACTGGAAAACTAACTTGCGTTTTTTTTGGCTTTATCATTGTCCGAAATCTGCAACTTCATAAGACTTCTTCGCAACGCATTGAATGTGGTGTCCCCAGCCATAGCCTCGCTCTCTTTCTCTTCATTTTCTCTCAGCTTAATGAGCCTCTCGTTCAGCTCCTGCAGCGAGAACCAGCTTCCTTTCCTCTTCTCCGGCCTCAAAGCTTTCAGCTTTTCCCCCAACTCGTTATAATTGTACTTCCTGACAAACTCCCACTTCATAGCATTGTTCTTACTCTCACCACTCTCCTTTTCCTCCTTTCCAAATATTGAGGAAGGCAAGCTATCAGCGCCACCAATCATCAATGGGGATTCCTGAGGGTTAGAGTCCCCGGGTTTCATTTTCAAGCTCTCCTTAAACCGCGACAATGACATAGAATCAACGGTGCTCCCATCAGAACCAGTTTGTCTATTCCCGCTACTGGATTGGAGCTTACGGAGACTCTCGCGAATTGCCTCAAATGATAGGGCGCCCCCAACTGCAGCAGAGCCCGCTGAGTCTGGAGAAGCCGAACCAGAGCCATCAGTTTTCGGAAGAACATTTCTTTTGTAAAGCTCTTGGAATGAAATAGGCTGGCCAGTACCAGCCGAAGGCGGTACGACGGAGCGGCGGCGGAACTCGGAGAGATTTTTACGGATTTCTTCCAGTGAAACCGCATTAGAAGGCGGTGTTTGACGGCCTGAGTCCGAAAACGACAGCGTATTGCGAGACAATCGGGGGCTGTTCTGAATTGGGGGTTCTTTCTGTAGACTAGCTTTCACGTCCTTGAGGTATGAGGAGAATGTGGAATGGGATTGGGATTGGGACTGGGACTGGGATTCCGATTTGGATTCTGGATCGGGATCGGTGGAGGTGGAGGTCAAGGGGTCAGGGGTGGAGGAAGAGGAGAAGCACCGGTGGGGACGGGAACGATGGTTGATAAATGGATGAGATTTGGGGCGGCGGAGGAGTATGAGTTTGGTTGACGCCGCCATTTGCGGTGGCTGTCACGGCGGGACGGTGAAATGGGATGCAGAACCACTAGCTTTTGGGGTGTTTAGGGTTTTAGCAAGAAACTCCGGCTTCATGAAGGCGAATGTATAGGATTTTCGAATATTTTCTTATAACAGTAAAATTGAATCCAAAATCATAATAATAGTAAAAATAATTAACACTACCTGATCTGAAATTTCTAAAGAACTAGAGTGTTCCTCACGGAGCCCGTTTCTAATGAGATGTTGTTAAGGAATATATGTCAAGTGATGTGTCAGTCTGTAATTAAAGACTGACTCTATAAGGAACCTGGCCTTATTTTCATAGCCGGCCTGCTACCCGGAGTCCAAGATAATAGTCTTTTGTTGAATTAAATGTCATTTGAAACGTAATTCAATACTTATTGAACTCTCAACGTTGTTTAACATCCATCACTTTCAATAGCTCTATTTTTATACATGGCTAACAGTATTACACACATGACCAAATATGTTACACATAGACCAACTCTACTCCCAGTGTTTGTTTGATTCATATTATGAAAGTCAAATTATAATGGGAAATTTTAATGAATTGAAATTTATAAGCACTCACTAAATTTTAAAAGTGTAAACACTTACTCACTGAACTTTGAAATGTATTTTAACGCTCACTAAACTTTAAAATTGTAACCACTTGTTCACTAAACTTTAAAAAATATAATCCAACACTCATCAAATTTTCAAAGTACAACTACTTCCTCATTGAACATTGAAATGCAACACAAATGATAGATGATTTGATATGTTTGGAGAACTTTATTAATTTTAGTTTCCAGTTACCAATATGTAAGAATATTTATGGAATGCTATACCAACTATTTTTTTGACCATTACAAGGAGATTGTGGTGAAGAAACTTGAAACCACACCACATGAGTCTTTTATGCCAACCCCTTTGATCTCCACCGTTATTATCTTTGAGATATAAATTTATGGGTAATGAAATTATATCGTTGATACTCCCATTTGGTGCCAACATACTAATAATAGTAATACATTATATTATCGATCAAACAAGACTTTAAAAAGCCACCGCTATGACCGACAAACTTGTTAATTTCGCTGTGTATAATAAAGCATAACTCATAAGAGCAAGAATTATAATAGAATTTTACACCAGGAAAAAGCTCCTTCAAAATGGTGGATGAGGGACAATCTTGAAAGTTCAGTAAGTGTTCTGTAATTAATTATAAAACATACAACGCACACAGAAATTTACTAGATATAAACTTGTTCTTCTTATGTTTGCTTCTTTCTCCAGCAAAAAAATTCGTTTATCTAATTTAATTTGAAGGATACCAAATTAAGCTTACAGGTAGAATGGTTATGAATGAACCAGTAACATCAACTTTTTTAAGCAGATCAAATCGGAACACTTGAATGGTAACTTGAACGCCTTTTTTACCTATATATAAATAGCATGCTTTGATTTTTATATATGTGCGTTGCATGGTAGAATAATCAAATACAGTATTTTTTTTAATACAAGAGAATAGATAGGAGAGGGATATGTGTGATTCGAACTCAGAACCTTCTACTCGAAATGTGAAACTTAAATACCTTAACACTTGTTCGAATCACTCAAATATATTATTCTCAATGCTAGGAAATATCAATAAAAATTACAAAATATAAAATATTGTATTATAAAAGCATTAAAAATATATTTTATAAGCTTACTTAATCTAAAATTGATCGCCTGGCAGAAGTTTGACGGGATTATGCGGCCAAATGTACACATGACGGACGATAATTAGACAACTCATATGTGAGTTATTCCTTAATGGTTGTCTCATACATGAATTGTCAAATTATCGTCCTTCAAGTGTGCATATGGTGGGCGGATGATCAAAACTACTTCTTGACCAATACAAGCTTTGCATAACCACATTAAACATATTAACTAAAAATTTTCCAATATATGACTTTACAATAACAAATATTAAACGGGCAATAAGGATGGTGATTTGATCTGAAGTCGACCAAAAAACGTAGTAATCCTAATTGGGCCTGGCCATTTTTAGGTCACTTTGGGACACGATGCTGATTGGGTCTAGGGATACATAACAAGCCAACCGGCTCGAGTGGCCCATGACTCATTTAAGACGAGCCTGAGTCCAAGTCGAGCCCCAAATTCATGAGTAAACCGTAGCCAACGGGCCGGCCCTTTAAGGCTCGCATCAAACTTAAGTAGAGGGAAAAAATTAAACTAAGGTAAGAGAAAATTTAAAACAAAAAAAAACCGAAGGATGAGCTAAAATTTGAGTCGAGCCTAATTTTCACGGCCAAGCCGGGCCAGGCTTTAGCTTTGTCTTTTTAGGCTCGGTATCAAAATAGGCGAGCCGAGCCCGAGCCCAAATTTTGGCCAGCCGGCCCGGCTCAGCTCAACTCGTTGACATGCCTAATTGGGTCGGCCTTGAGCCAAACTGTTTAAACTTAAAAATTTTAAAATAATTTTAAAGTACGAAAAATATTTATAAAAAAACTGAAAATTTATTTTTTAAAATATAAAAGAGTAATTAAACGGGGCGAAACACCGCCCCTAATTCTTTGGCGTGTCAGGGAAAGAAAAAACTTCGCGGGGCGAGACGAATCGGGACTGACCATTCCTGAACTCCTTCCAGTTGGGATGATGGATATCTTTTTTTTTTCCCAAATGATGGAAGCAATTAATGATATTTAAGGATGCACTGGCATTGAGGATTTTAAAATAATTTTTTATTTGATTTTTCATTTTTTACCCTTTATTTATTTATTACAATGTGACGGTGCACATGTTATTTAAAAGTTTATAATGTCTCGAGTGGATGGAAACTAAACTTGTGACGAGATTTTTCCTTAAAAAATAATGCTATTTATTTAGATTGGAGACTAGTTGACATTTTCTCATTATTGATTGTTGAATGGATAGATACCTCTATGTATTCATGATTATCCACCATCTTTTAATATAAAAATATCAATTAGACTGAAAATCAGTCTTCAGTATAGATAAATAGTCTCTTTCTTAAATATTGGAGACTCACGAGATCAGAAATAAAGATTAATTAGGAAAAAGATTGTCTAAGAGCATCTCCAATGCATAGTCAATGTCGAATGTCAAGGCTCAAAGTTCAACATGAGAGAGATACACACAAAAAATTTGATGGGTCTCATATGTTTCCTATTTTCTTTTTCTTTTAATCATTTTAATCTCATTTACCCCATTTTTTCTTCACTTTTTCTTCATCGTGTGATGTGCAATGTCATATATCTACATTCTTCTTCACCATGTCAATCATTATTTTATTATTATTTTTGAATTTGTCTCTATATCTCTCCTCTTTTTTGAATTTCCCTCTATTTTTCTTCACTTTTCTCTCTCTTCCCACTCAATTTCTCTCTCATTTTTCTATCTATCTCTTTCATGTTGAATTTTGAGCCATGACATTCGACCTTGACAAGACATTAGAGATGCTCTAAAAGTTAATAGGACAAGAACGCCAAATATAAATTACCATTATATTATTATTTACATAAAAACATAAATTCTTTCATAAAACATAGCTACATTAATTTAGATCAACAACTTGTACTGGTAATCAACCAATAAAACCCACGAATTACTATGTCTCCCATGTAATGGTAATAAGGCGTGTTTGGCTAAACCTATTTTTAAAGAAAATGTGTAAGAAGAGAACCACTTAAAAATAACTATAACTATTTACGGCAATCACAATGAAATCAATAGTGTGTCACCAAGGGGGAAAGATTCATTGGTAAGTGATGTATAATTCCAAATTCGTAGCGTCAATCTCAGTGGCCTAATTTAGTGCCTCACCCCCCCCGCTCAATTTAGTATCGCATACCCGATTATTTAAACCCTAACCCCCCCGGCCATACCGCACCCGACCTGTTCCAGTGTAATTACAATGGCACGTGTAGAACATTTAGTTAGATTATGAAGCTCAACTAGATCTCATAACAGATGTAACAAAAAAAAAAAACCATTACTTTATATATGTATTTTAAAGTAAATTCAAAAGAAGTGCCGGAGAAAGCTAGAATAGGTAAAATATACAAAAATATATGATCCCTCCGTAAGTAGTATGATTCAAATTTTAATTTCAATTTAATGTTGATTAATGTAATCTAGATTCTCTAATTTCATTTTGGCAGATCTTATCTTATTTTATATATATTAAAATAGGATAATGGCCATATACAAATTTTCCCGTTAAAACCATTATTCTACTTATATATGTCTCTTTTATCTATTTATCTATTTATTTATTTTAATAATAATATATAAACACATTTCCAACTAATTAAGTTTCAAATTAAATCTCTAATATCTTATATTTTTTTTATTTTATACACATATATAATATACATCATTATAATATATATTATAATATCTTATATCTTATCTTACCTTATATATATTAAAGTATGATAGTGGTTATAAGCAAGTTTTCCCTCTAAAATCATTATCCTACTTTTATATATTCTTTTCTTTAATAAAATAATAATAACAATAATCATAATAATCATAATTTACGTTTTTATATATATTGTTTATAAATAATAATAACAATAATCATAATAATCATAATTTACATTTTTATATATATTATTAGATATATATAAGAATTATCGTACATGTATATCTTTTATTTTATATTGACCATAAATAATAATATAATGATAATTCCCGTTTAAGCTTCAAATTAAACATTAATCTTATACATGTTTTTATTTAATAATAATCATAATTTATCTCTTCACTTATTTTTCTTATCATCATAATTATATATCTAAAACTAGCTAACTTTATCTTCACTAGAGAACCTCAAATATATCCTTTTAATTTATAAAGATCATAAATAATATATTATCTTATCGTATCTTATATATATTAATAATATATATATATACACACACATTTTCAACTAATTAAGTTTCAAATTAAATCTCTAATATCCTATATATGTTTTTATTTTATACATATATATAATAAAATTTATATCTTAAGTTTAGATTTTCAAGTCGAGATATTTCCTTAAAAAATAATAAATATATATAAATATATATATACTCTTCTGCTTAAATATGCTTTTATTTTATATACTTTCAATAGTATACATATTATCATATTAATATATAAGTGGGAACCTATATAGATAAAAATTTAAGTTGAGGAGATACAGTAGTAATAATATTTAATGATAATGATTTATAACAAAAAAAAATTATTTGAATTCTTTTTAGAGTGGAAAGTGGTTAAAATTTACTGTTATAGGTAAATTATATAGAATTTATCATTTACCGTAATATTACTTCCCTTGGGTCTTTTGTAATAAGAGATTGTGTACTTTTAGAATTTTTTTTAAGACTAGATTTAATGAATAATGATTTTTTTAGAAAATGTATGATACTTTATGAAGAGATGCAAAAAATAATTTTCTAAGAATATATTGTAGAGAATGAATATGATAAAAAATTAAATCTGATAAATGAATATCATCGACACTTTAAATAATTCATAGAGTTCTTGCATTATACTTATTGAACAACGACATGAATTTATGATAATTCTGGAGATATATAAATTTTGTATACTCTTTTTTTCATGATTTCTTAGTTTTCATATTCAACGTAAAACTAGAATTTTATTAAAAAATTCCTAATTAATTCTTATTTTTATTAGTTAAAACTACTGTTCCATGAATGATAGTTTAATTAGTTCCGTGTTAAGTGAAAAAATTATGCACTATAAAATTGTAATTATTAATAACATGTATATATGAGTGAATAATATACAATAAAATTATTATTATTTAGTTCTTTAAATTATCAATCATTTTTTGGCTAATTATTTTATTCCGTGCAACGCACAGGGTATACAATTAGTATATAATAAAAGTTATATCTCAGTTTGGATTTTTGAGTCGAGATATTTTTTAAAAAATAAAAATAAAATAACAAATAAATATATAAATATATATCTACTCTCCCGCTTATATATGTTTTTATTTTCTACATTTTCAATCGTATATACATTTACATATTAATATATAAGTGAAAACCTATATACAAATAAGAATTTAAGTTTTTAGGATACAATAGTAATAATATTTTATAATGATTTAATTTTTTTGGAGTGAAAAGTGGTTAAAAATGAACCTTAAAGTTACATCATATAGAATTTATTATTTGTTGTCATATTACTTCCCTTGGATTTTTTGTAATAGGAGTGCATGTTCTTTTAGATTTTTTTTAATGGATTTAGTGAGTAGTGATTTCTTTGGACAATGTATTACACCATATGAAGAGATGTGAAAAATAATTTTTTCAGGAATATATGGTAGATAATGAATGTCGTAAAGAATTCATTTTGATAAATGAATATCATCCACACTCTAAATATTTCTTAGAATTATTGTATTATACTTATTGAACAACGATATGTGTGTATAATAATTTGGGAATTACATAAATGTTGCATGCTCTCTTTTCTATAGTTTAGTTTTATATCCAACGTGAAATTAAATTTATATTAAAAAATTATTTATTAATTATGTGCCAAATGAAAGAATTATACACAATAAAATTGTAATTATTAGAAATATGTATACATGAGTAAGTGATACACAATAAAATTGTGATTATTTGGTTCTTTAAATTATCAAACATTTTTTTAGGCTTATTATTCTATTTCACACATCGCACGGGTATACAACTAATAAACAATAATAATTCAATGACATTGAACTTTTTTTGGTCCTAATCATGAGAAGTGGATAATAAATAAAACGTATGCCTCTCTAGTGCTTCTTCTATACTATAAAGATAGTAAATATAATCAAATACTAGACTTCTAATTCTATTACGACACCAGATACACAATATAGTATAATATCCACTAATATGCTACAAATTACATTAGCATCAAGTATCGTGTCATATCACCTCTGATACTATTATGATATTGGACATCTTGTGTCTAAAATCTACCAGCAAATATAGTCCACTTATTTTCACATTTTATAAGAACGTTCAATTAATACGGTGAAATGTAACATTTATCAACAAATTACCTTATATTAATATACTTTAGGATTAAGCATGGCAAAATGGCTCATCAGCCAAACGCTGGCTTGTTGAGCTTTGCTCAGCTCATGCTCACTGGGAGGCCAGCCTAAGCATGAATGTGAGTTCAAAATGGCTAGCCGGCTTAGTTTAGACAAGCTTATGTGTGAACAAACTGTGTTCGAGCAGTTTGTCAAAAGGACAAGCTCATGAGTTGCTCCCGAGTGCAAATACAATTTAATCTTGGGAAGTTGGGCTTTGGCTCGGACACACCTGTTGACGAACTCAAATATAGTGTGAACAGGTCTCGACCAACTGTTAATGCCATGCCTATTATTATTTTTGTAAAATAGAGAGAGTATAAAAGCATGCCACGTGGGCCCAAACAATGTGAACTCCAAACAAGTCTCATCTAATAAGTGTTTTTTCACTTGGTGATACCAAGTGAAAAAACTATTTTTTAACCAAATTGGAGCTTTATATTCAAGTTGTGGCATTAAGGTATGATGACTCGAGAGTGTGGGGCAAAAAGATCAAAGTCAACAAGTTTGAGGACTATATTGCACTTTTGGAGAAACTTGAAAGAGACTATTTGGGTCATGTTTGAAGAAAGTGGGGACCTTTGTGAAGAGTTCAAAAAGTTTGGGACGTGTTTAAATGAAAAAAATGCTGAAAATGACAATTACTACAAGAAAAAGTCAAATCAGGGACTGAATCGCGCATTTTGAAAGTGTGGCGTAGGTAGGGTGCAACAAGCAAACCGCCTTAACCCGCGGACTGGAAAATTCTCTGTTGGCCACTGGTCTAGCACGGCAAGCAAACCGTGGCCACCCGTGGCCCATAGCGGGAAGCCTTTTGAGGCTTTTTGGTCTATTTTTAATACACTTGGGTGTTCTAGGGCACCCACAACTATAAATTGATGGGAGAAAAACATAAGAAAAAGGGGGAAGCTGTACGGAGGAGTTCGTGAAAAGCTGAGAGCAACATCAACGGGAAAGAGACAGCTGGGAATTTATCGTGGGTTCATCTCCTTCAAGTTTTGAATTCCAATCTTTTGTATTATTTTCTTTTCCCTAACACGCAAGGCTAAGTTATTGTACTAGGGTTATAAGGAAACCATTGTTGACAATTATTTAGTTTTAAAAAATTGCTCGTTTTCATTATTTGCTATTGGGTTAATTGTTTATTATTCACTTATATGCCCGTTTTAATGCTCGATCACCATTAATTTATATTTGTGATTTATATTGTTTTTGAGATATTCGATATAAATTAACACATAGTAATAAATAGTATAGGGTCGATTGTCTATGTCAACATGCCTTGTGAAATTGCTACATGATGATCTTTGTGATTTAATGCATATTTATGTGTTCGCAATTTAGTTAGAGATAATTAAATTCACATGCAGACATAAAATCAATTGACCATCGATAGAGGCTTTTGATTAATATTGGGTCATCGATTTTTAACTTATGTAATATTCTTGTTATTGTTGATTGTTTGTTGTTTGTTGTTTGCTTTAATTGATATCATATAATTTGATCGAATTTAGGATAGTTTAGGTATTTATGTCACGACCGAGAGGCGGATATCGTTTTAGTTCAAATAACAAATGACATTAAGTCCGATAGGAGATAGAGGTATACTCTTATACTTAGTGCATCCTTTTGTGATGTTTTAGCTTATTTCTTGTATTTTTATATGTTCGCATCCATCATAAAGATATAGCTGGGCCATAGGTAAAAATTTGTTTGATTTGTATCGATAGAACAAATTGACACATAAGGAACATCTGTTATCGACATATAGTAAGGATTGATTGAAAATGAGTAGTTCATGTTTATAGTGGGTCAACAATGGTGGATTCGTAATCCTAGTACTTTATTGACTTGATTGTTTCTAGGAATTGTAAATAATTTTAACTGTTTATTTTTTTAGATAGCTTTCCTTATCTTAAAGATTACTTCTTAACAATTTATTGTGTATTTCCTTTTACTTAAACTAAAACAATCAACAATAAATAAAATTTTGGATAGGTTAAAAATCGATGATCTAATATTAATTAAAAGCCTCTATCGATGGTCAATTAATTATATGCCTACATGTAAACTTAATTATCTCTAACTAAATTGCAAACACAGAAACTTGCATTAAATCACAAAGATCATCATGTAGCGGTTTCACAAGGCATGTTGACATAAACAATCAACACAGGACCCTATGTTATTTATTACCATGTGTTAATTTATATCGAATCTCTCGAAAGCAATATAAATCACATACACAAATTAATGGTAATCAAGTATTAAAACGGACATAAAAATGAATAATAAACAATTAACCCAATAGCAAATAATGAAAACGAGCAATTTTTTAAAACTAAATAATTGTCAACAATGGTTTCCTCAGAACCCTAGCACAATAACTTAGCCTTGCATGTTAGGGAAAAGAAAACAACACAAAAGATTGGAATTCAAAACCGAAACGACATGAGTCCACGATAAATTCCCCCTATCTCTTTCCCACTGATGTTGCTCTCTGTTTTTCAGGGCCTTCTTCGCACGGCTTCCCCCTCATTTTTATGTTTTTCTCCTGTCCTTTTATAGTTGTGGGTGCCCTAGAACACCTAATTATATTAAAAATAGACCAAAAACTCCTCAAAATGCTTCCCGCTATGAGCCGTGAATGACCGCGGTTTGCTTACCACGCTAGAACCACGACCAACAGAGAATTTTCCAGCCCACAGGTTAAGGCGGTTTGCTTGTCGCACCCTACCCGCTACCTATTTTTAAAATGTGCGATTCAGTCCCTGATTTGATTTTTTCTTGTAGCAATGGTCATTTTCAGCATTTTTTTTCATTTAAACACATTCCAAACTTCTCGAACTCTTCACAAAGGTCCCCGCTCTCTTCAAACACGACCCAAATGGTCTCTTTCAAGTTTCTTTAAAAGTGCAATCTAGTCCTTGAGCTTATTGACTTTGATCTTTTTGCCCCACACTCTCGAGCAATCACAACTTGATGCCACAACTTAAATATAAAGCTCCAATTTGGTTAAAAATAATTATTTTCATTTGGCATCACCCTAATTTGAGATTTTCACCTATATGAACCATATCCACACAAATTATGTAGAAATCTACTCAATTACACATAAAATTGAATAAGTAAACGGGAGTAAATTACATATAAAATACACTCATCACCACCTACTACCCAAAGAAAAAAAGAAAATCAAGAATTCACTGTTATAAAATTACTTTTCTGTCTGGCGCTTTGTTCTAATTTATAAGAATATTCCAGTATCACAAGTCTATTATCAGAATAGTAATAAACGGAAATTTATTATAGTACCAACTGTTGATAAGAACATGTCATCACTTCACAAATCACATTAATGATATATATTATGTCACACTTTCTGTTTAGTGTCGTAATAACATCAAACGAAAAAATTCATACTAACTGATGGTCTAAAAATTGGATTGAGCTAATCAACTCTATTAGAAGAAGTAGAAATACGTCGGAAAAATCGGTTTGGATTACCGTTTAAATCAATAAGAATATAGAAACCAAACCGAGAATTTAAGTAAGAAAGGAAAAAATAAATAAATAAAAACCAGAAATATTTAAAAAAAGGAGGAATTTTTTAAACATGGACTTAATTTGTATTTTCCTAAAGATTATATATCCAATAATATGAATTTCTTAAACACCTTAGCTCATAATAATAAAATGAAAAATAATAAAGTTTGTGGTTGAATAGTTTTAAAATCACATTTTTATATGTTTGACGTTTTAATGTCTATCAACGTTTTTAATCAACTACTGATTTAATTTTCCTAATTATAGTTTTAAAACAAATAAAGATTCCGTGCTCTAAACTTTTAACAAAGTAAAAGCAGTGAACATCATCTCGACTATAAAATCTAACAAACTTCAATGACATTTTTTTTTTTTTTTGGATTGTTGATTACATGGGGGTAAGGGGGAGGAGGACTAGGGAGGATTTGAACTCGAGTAAGGCCCGGTAAAAGATAAGCCCTTTTCCTTTTAAGTGATCCTTGATCCTTAACTTCGATGATATTTCTATTTCCATCTATTAATTTTGTTAAAAGAAAGAAGGGGTCAAATGAAACGAAAAATTAATTTTTAACCTTCCAGACAAGATGGTCGATCGGGCCTGTTGCAATCCTTAACCAACCACGAGCTCACAACAAAACCACAAAAAAAGTCACCAAAAACAAGCACAAGCATCTTCCTGCAGAAGAAGCGCGCATGTGTATAAAACTCGTGTCACACCACATTATTTATTATTATTATTATTATATACACAAAAATTCATTCATTTCATTACTTCTCTCCTCCTTCATTTCTCCTATACCCTTCCCTCTCTCTTCCATATCTCTCTCTCTGTGTGAAACAGATCGGAAGAGCGTCGTGTAGGAGAAGAAGAAGACGGAGCAAAGACGGCCATGGCAGATGACCAAGACTGGATAAAGGAGGCGATGGCCAATGACACCATGGTAGTTGAGCTTCTGGTGCGGCTCAACAAGGCACACTCCACGGCCACGCCGCCGCTGCCTCCTTTGCCGCTTAAATGGAGAGTGCGTCAGCCGCGGTCGAAATCTGTAACGGTTAATAATATCAAAAACCCGGCTCCTAGAGCCAGCCCGACGACTCCGCTTTCATGGAGCGGCGCCACCTCTCTCAGCGGTGGCGCTATTGACGGTTGCCCTGAAGAGTCCAGCCGATTCCCTCCTCTTGTTAAACTCTCCAACTTCTCCACGAGATCTAAGGTTTGTGAACGTAAATTATTTTCGTGTTCTTCGTTTATCTTTAATTTTAATGGCGGTTTCCTGCGCTGCTTTTGATTGTTGCCGGCCGTGGCGAGTCAGCAAGCTGGGGGATAATCACTGTTTAATACCTAAAATACCCCTGCAGAATCTGGATATTTACTGCCACGCTTTTAGGAGGAGTCAGATTCAGCCGTTTCAGGCCTTTGCTTCTATTATCACCGTTTTTTCGCGTTTCGAAACTGACAATTATGCCATCTATGCATGGGGATTCCACAGTCTATTCTTGTTATTCCGAGGACAAGTTTGACATTTCACCCTGTCTTCCCGGCGGCAGCTTCGCCGTAGGTTTTTCCACGTTCGGCGTCTGTTGACCGAAATACCTTCATTTTTTTCTTAAAATTTTTTATTTTCCGTATATCCTCCTTCGTTGAAGTAAAAAATGAACGACTTTTTTTCAACGCGTATGTTCAGACGCTCACACAACATTGAATGTCTCACCAAATTTCCCTCTTCTGAAATGACCCAATTACCCTTCCAAAGTGGCCCTGAAACTGGTAAATCGAAAGTCCACGTTTGTGTCAGCAAAATGCTGACTACAATTTACCAAATAATTGCTCAAGAAACATCCCATGGTTCTCAATGAACTTTGAAAAGTTAAAAAGTCACTTTTGAGCTTGACCAACTGTTCTAAACATTTTACAACATGTTTCAAATGATTTTTACTTCATGTATGAACTTACTAAAGCCACCGGGGTACCAGGCAACAGACGTGAGCAAACCTTTTTCCTTTTTCCCTTTCCTTTTGGGGCGAGGGTAAGGGTAATTTAGTAAATTTAAGTTTGGGTGTGGGTTTAGTGGTTTCCCGGTTTAAGGGGTGGAGTGTTTTCGTGGCAAATAGGTCTGTTTGGTGGAGTGTTGACAGTGGTTGTGCGCTTTATATATAAAAAAATAATTATTCGTTATGGGGAAAGATCTAGTGTGACATGGATCCACTTGGTAAAGCATGCACCCACAATATCTACTTTTCTTTATCCACCAACAATCTGATGCCATCTGTAAACAACACAAGTCTGATGCCATCTGTAAACAACACAAGCGGACACTCCGAGGCGCCTCACATCTGTACGTAGTTATCTTTATCATCATGTGATCACTCGAATATACTCCACGGGACAAAAAACGGTTCGGTTGAGGATGAGTGTATTTCTTTTCATTTTTCCATATTCTGAAAGAGTCAAAAGTTTGTGAATAACTTTTTAATTGTTTGTGTGAAAGGGAAAAAAAGGGCTGTAAATTCTCTGCATGAGGTGGGTGGGTTATGTTGATTTCTTTTCTTTTCTTTTCTTTTCTTTTCTTTTCTTTTTGATTTTTGGAGATTCCTCCTTTTATCTTCTTCGTTCAAGAAAGTAGTCAAGATTTTGAAATTTTCACGAGGTTTGAAATGCCATGTGTACAAAGTTTGGTTTGGGGCAATTTGTGTGAAACTGTAGGCCCTGCATTAAACTTTGTGGTTACAATGGAGGGACCATTTTCATCACCAAATTATCGGTCATTAGCTGACACGT
The DNA here is from genome assembly GCA_963692815.1 of Nyctanthes arbor-tristis. NCBI lineage: Eukaryota > Viridiplantae > Streptophyta > Magnoliopsida > Lamiales > Oleaceae > Nyctanthes > Nyctanthes arbor-tristis. Next base: position 3,855 of record CAVNYN010282245.1, on the reverse strand, counting down.
ATACGTATTGGCAGATTGAATATTAATCTCCATCTCTCTATGAAGCTTACAACTGAATAGAATAAATTGAAGTTGAAATTTTGGCACTCGTGGGAAATTGTTACTTATGTCTACATGTGTTGGATGATTCTTTAAAGTTTACACATAAATTCTCCTGTAATCTTCTTCTAATTTGGTCCTGATTCATCAGTCACAACACCCCTCTGGTTTATCCAAGGATTATCTCAGAAGTGTTTGGTTTGGTATCTCTTTCGTGGCAAAAACATTGAGCGCATCATTAACTGGATTTCTGCAAATTTTTTCTCGTGTTCTTAGCAGAGCATACGATCTTTTTGCACCAGAAATAGCAGAAATGGTAGCTTGTGGTTTGTTAAGTAACCGAAACTTTAACCTTTTATTGGAAATACCTCGGTTCCTTAGACCGCGGCAAACATTCTGTACGATTACTTGCAGTTAGTACCTGTACACTTGTATGGTAAGAAGCCGCTGTCGTATATTTGTGGGGTAGGGTGCTTCTATGTTGATTGGCTTATTATCAGTTACTGATCAGATTACAAACACCAAGAAAATGAAGATTGCTTGTGTGCTGATAGTTGCCTGAAATTCTGGTTTGCAGGTTAATGGGACGACTGGTGGACAAAACAACAAGAAGAGGTCGCGAAAGAAGAAGGTGATTATCCTTGGGTAAATTGAGCTAATTTTGTGTAGCTTAGTCATCAACATATGATGTCTGGTTGAGCAAATCCCTTTTGATGTTACTTCCAATCCAATTATTTGACATATTAAACCATTCCACAAAGTTTCAAGAAATCGATTTTGCCTAAATGTTATAATTCTCAGCGTGTTTCGTGTGCTGATGTATTACTTACCATCGATAGTAGACGTGGGCTTCCCTTATCAAACAATTGGCCCTTGGAATGGGACTTAATGAATCTACTTTGCAAAGAAGTTACTAGTTTTCCGCGCGAAATTCGATTCTCTTTGAGCGGGGTGTTTATTTTCACTAGACTAGATGGTTGGTACTGGAAAAAGAAGCACACAGATGATCCAAGATGTTTATACATGCTAAACACACTATTGATATGCCTCATTTGTTTTGATTAGCAGACCTTAGCCGAACTGAAAGAAGAAGAAGAATCGCTTCTCAAGGAAAGAAGAGAGTTGAAAAGGGTATTCTACTTTCCTCGAATACCTCTATTCTAACTTCAGTAACTAAATATTGATGAAATAACAGTAAACACCTCTTTGTGAACAGCAAGTGGCAGCCTTACGTGTGAATTTTGAGAAACAAAGGGCTGCCAACGAGAGCTTGAAGAGAATGAAGGTGCAAATACCTTGGTCCATGGTCCATGTTTTTCTCTTTTCTCTGGCAGATAGATCACAACATGCTTTTGGTTTCACGTTATGAGCAGAATTTCCTTTTTAGTAGTAGATGTACTGCCTTGGTGCTTGTACTATTGAACTTCTGTTTTTTTCCCCTTTAGTCAGTCTGTTGTCATGGATATTTCTTGAAACAAGTCGAGCTTTTCCGCCTATCCGTTTTCCATTAATATTGGATGTCTTGTTAACAGATTGAATTGCAGCATGCGCCTGATAGAGGAACATCCATACCAGAGGAGACCACATCAAGTCAACTACACCAAGAGTTAGAAAATTGTCATACCGTCTCTTCTACTGAGGTTTTTCCACAATCTTCTCCATTGAAAGGCTATATTGAACAGAACAACCCAGCTGCTTCCAAGGCCAAATTTGCACTTCCTGATCTAAATATGCCTTTCGAGGAGGAGTCCAGCTACGAAGTGATGCATGCAGTTTGCTAGTTGAACAATATTTAAAAAAAAAAAAAAAGAAGAAGAAGAAGAAGAACCCTTGATTCTGTTCTTCGGCTGAGGCTGACAGACTTGGACACTGATATATACTCGATAAGGGCTAACCGAGTTTTTAGAATTATAGCGCGTTGTAACTATATATGGCAGACAATCTCATACAGCACCTTCCAGCAGAATGTGGAGTGTGAATTGTAGTCTTAAGATGTCTGAGAATTGTAGTCTTAAGATGTCTGAGAATAGTTAGGATGATCATCCCTTCTTTTTGTGTTATGATGAATTAAGGTGTAGTGTAGAGATCCTAACTGGATAAGCCACATTCTTTTTTCCATAGTCACAGCTTAGATATACATTGATTACCTATGTTTTTTTTTTCCCATAAATTTATTTATACACATAGGTTTATTTACAAATGTGTTTATAAAAAAGGTGTGAAGTATTGTAGTAAACCCTTTGATAAACATGTGTATGTGTAGTAGGCCTGGACGTTCGGGTTTCGGGTTCGGGTATTACACTGATTAGACCAAGACCAAATATTTCAGTTCGGGTTCAGGTTCGGTCTTGAAAATGGCAAGCCCGTTCGGGTTCGATCTCAGTTCGGGTTCGGGTAATACTTCGGGTTTTGTTCGGGTTTTTCAGATATGTTTAGCGCATATTATATAAACACATAAACGAAAAAAGAAATACTTAAATGGATAAGAAGAACAAAAAATTTGAAGTACATATAATTCACTTAAATGAAAATAATAATAATTAGATACTAATATAATAAAATTAATAACCAGAAACTAGTATTTGGCTAATTGGCTTTATTTATATTTTTTTGGGGTGACTTTATTTATATTCTAATTTTATAGGTTTACAGATTTACGATAAACTTACAATGTTGTCAAGTAATTGATTAAAAACAATTTATCTTATACAAATCACATAGTGTATATATAAAAACTAGTAAAATCTTCATAGAAAAGGATAAATTCACATCTTTTACACAAATCTTGAGTTTTGTTTTTTGTGTGTGTGAAGGAGACGCGTGTATTGAAAATGTGATTGTGAAATGAAGGAGATAGTTTTGTGGATTGTGAGAATTAATTAAAATTTTGAATTTAAAAATTTTGAGAGTAAAAAAATATTCGGGTATTTTCGGGCTTTTCAGGTTTTAACTCATGCCCAAAGCCCGTCCAAATCTATTTGGTTTCGGGTTCGGGTACCTGTTCAGACATAATTTTTATTCACTACCCGTTCGAGTTCGGGTATATTCGAATCGGGTTCGGATAACCCGTTCGGACTCGGGTTTTTTGCCCAGGCCTAATGTGTAGTATTGCCTTATGAAGCGAAAAAATCCAGGCCGTAGTTTAATGGGCGGAAACGGGCTCATCTCGTTTGATAAAGAATTAGACAGAACGAGTAGTCCGGAGGGGTCGACTCGTCTAAAACTTGCCATCACATGCATCTCCATCCCATGTCTCTGGAATCTCTAGCCTCTGCATTCACTTGGCTCTTTCTAATTTTCTGCTTTCCACCCGTTTTAGTTTTAATTTTAATTTCGATGGAAATTGATTCTTACCCTGTCTCTCTCTCTTTTCCTTTTTTTTTTTTTTTTTTATAACACAGGAACACAATGCAGGGTTCATGCAAATAATTTGTCTGAGAAATAGGGTTCATGCAGGGTTAATGAACATCTAAATTCATTCTTCATATAGTATTTTATTAGCTTAGTTCCACTTTTCATCAATAACCTAATGCCTCATATTTCATATACTTAATAATTTCTTTTTTTTTTAAGTGCAATTACAAATATGTATCGTAGTAGTACACATACACATAGATATTTATCTTATTGAAGCACAGCACTAAGAAAATCAACAGTACAAACCCATATATATTTAGTGTTTTGCAACTATTTGGATTATAATCTGGATTATAATCTATTACGTGGCATTATTTTATTGGTTGCTTTTTGTAAAAAGTAAAAGATTGCGGCTTGACTTTCACTTTTTTACTTTTTGAAAAAAGTAAAACAAATGAA
>CAVNYN010282243.1:0-16822 GCA_963692815.1 Nyctanthes arbor-tristis | reverse complement strand
ATTGATTCTGGTGCTACCCACTCTTTCATATCCACTACATGCCTAGCTAGAATAAACATGGTAGGTGAAAAGATTGATAATATACTTGAGGTTAGTCTACCATCAGGAGGGACTATAGACACCAACAAGATAGCTAGGGCAGTACATATAGATTTCGATGGAATGGTTTTAGGAGCAGATCTATATGTAATTGATATGAAAGACTTTGATATCATAATTGATATGGACTGGCTAAGTAAGAATCATGCAAAACTTTTTGTCATAAAAAAGAAGTGACTTTTCGTAAACCTGGAGGAGAGGAGTTTCAATTCTATATGTCCAAGATTAAGGCACTGCCCCGCCTTATCTCAGCTATGAAAGCAGAGAAGCTGATGTCAAAGAATGACTATCAGGGATATTTGGTAAGTTTGCAAAGTGCGACCTCTAAGGAGGTAATTCTAAGTCGGGTACCAGTGGTACGAGAGTACCTTGATGTATTTCCAGATAACCTTCCAGTATCCTGCCTCAACGACAATTGGAATTTACAATTGATTTGGTACCATGAGCTGCACCGGTCTCTAAAACTCCATACGGAATGACACCTAAAGAGTTACAAGAGTTGAAGATACAGTTGTAGGAATTATTAGAGAAAGGGTTCATAAGGCCTAGTGTATCACCATGGGGAGCTCCGGTCTTGTTTGTGAAGAAGAAAGACAGGAGCATGAGGATGTGCATTGATTATAGGGAGTTGAATAAGCTAACGATAAAGAATAAATACCCACTCCCCCGGATCGAGGATTTGTTTGATCAATTGAAGGTTGCCGGTATATTTTCAAAGATCAATTTGAGGTCAGGATATCACCAACTAAAAATTAAGATGGAAGATATACCCAAGACGACATTTAGGACTCGCTACGGGCATTATGAGTTTACAGTAATGCCATTTGGTCTAACTGATGCCCCTGCGGCGTTTATGAACCTAATGAATAGGGTCTTTCATCAATACTTGGATAAATTTGTCATCGTTTTTATTGATGACATATTAATATATTCTAAGGATGTAGAGCAACATGAAGGCCACTTGAGGGCTGTGTTGGAAACTTTACGAGAGGAAAGGCTCTACGCTAAATTCAAGAAATGTGAGTTTTGGCTAGAACAAGTTGGCTTTTTGGGACACATTGTGATAGCTAGAGGAATCGAGGTGGATCCTTCTAAGGTGGAGGCAGTAATGAATTGGCCAAAACCTTCTAACGTTGGAGAGTCCAGAGTTTTCTTGGATTAGCCGGTTATTACCGAAGATTTATAGAAGGCTTCTCTAAGATAGCAGGCCCTTTGACCCAATTGACTCGAAAAGCAGTTAAATTTCAGTGGTCTGATAAGTGCGAACATAGCTTCAAAGTGTTGAAGGACCGATTGGTAACGGCGCCAGTTTTGACTATACCTGATGGTTCGGATGGCTTTGTCATCTACAGTGATGCATCCAAACTCGGGTTGGGTTGTGTGCTAATGCAAAAAGGGAAGGTAATAGCTTATGCGTCAAGGCAATTGAAGCAATATGAGCAGAATTATCCAACGCATGATTTGGAACTTGCAGCAGCGGTGCACGCTTTGAAGATTTGGCGTCACTACTTATATGGGAGCAAGTGCGAAATTTACACCGACCACAAGAGCCTGAAATACTTCTTCACTCAGAAGGAGTTAAACATGAGGCAACGACGGTGGTTAGAGTTGGTGAAAGATTATGATTGCACCATACATTACCACCCGGGTAAAGCTAATGTAGTGGCTGATGCCTTAAGCAGAAAAGGCACAGGTCAACTGTCAGCCTTGGGTACAGTACATGAACAATTGATTCATGATTTTCAGAATTTGCGGATTGAAGTGATGACCTCGGCTACTTGAGGGTCTAGTAGGCTAGCAGGCTTAACAATCAAGCCTGATCTGAGAAATCGAATTATACTCGCACAGAAAGGTGACAAATTTATAGAGAAAATGCGAGTTGATATCGGAACTAATAAAAAAGTTGGATTTGAAGTTTCAACAGACGATGCTTTGATGTTTAGAGCAAGACTTTGCATTCCAAATGACGAGCCCATTAGGAATGAGATCTTGAGTGAAGCTCATTCTGCCCCTTATGCGGCGCATCCTGGTGGGACGAAGATGTATAGAGCTCTATTTGCGTGAAACATTCTGGTGGAGAAACATGAAAAGGAGCATCACAGAGTTTGTGTCAAAATGTCTAGTATGCCAGCAAGTTAAAGCAGAACATCAAAGGCCTTCAGGACTATTGAATCCTTTGGAAATCCCCGAATGGAAGTGGGAGAAAATTTCCATAGATTTTGTGGTTAGCCTTCCGAGGTCGCCCAAAGGTCATGATGCCATTTGGGTTATAGTCGACCGACTTACCAAATCGGCTTATTTTCTACCAGTTCGGATGACTTATAGTTTGGATCAGCTTGCTCAGATTTATGTTAGAGAGGTTGTCTGACTCCATGGGGTGCTAGCGTCCATTGTATTAGACAGAGATCCCAGGTTCACTTTGAGGTTTTGGAAAAGTCTCCAGACAGCTATGGGGACCAAGTTAAATTTCAGTATAGCTTATCACCCACAGACGGATGGGCAGTCTGAACGGACTATTCAACTGTTAGAAGACATGTTGAGAGCTTGTACACTAGATATGGGAGGCAAATGGGAGAGACATCTACCATTGGTGGAATTTGCCTATAATAATAGTTATCAGGCAACTATTGGTATGGCTCCATATGAAGCTTTGTATGGTCAACGTTGTCGTTCTCCAATTTATTGGGATGAGGTTGATGAGAAAAATTGTTAGAACCAGACCAAGTTCAGAAAACTGTTAAGAACGTTGATAAAATTAGAACAAGAATCAAGGCAGCTCGAGACCGACAAAAGAGTTATGCGGATAAGAAAAGAAAAGATATTGAATATCAGGTCGGAGATAAAGTGTTTCTTAAAGTAGCCCCTATGAAAGGTGTTTTGAGATTTGGGAAAAAGGGAAAGTTGAGACCTAGATTCGTTGGACCTTTCGAAATACTTGAGAAAGTTGGAAATATGGCTTATCGACTGGCTCTGCCACCAGAGTTATCTGCAGTGCATAGTGTGTTTCATGCCTCCATGCTTAAGAAATATGTCCACGACCCCAGCCACGTAATCAATACCCAGTCAGTGGACATGAGAACATATTTGACTTATGATGAGATGCCAGTCTGTATTTTAGAAAGAAAGCTACAAACAGTCAAGAGACGAGAGATTCCTTTTGTCAAAATCCAGTTGGATAAATATGGGGTTGATGAGGCTACTTGGGAGAAAGAAGAAGATATACTAGCCAAGTATCCTGACATCATAGACGTTGCAAGTTAAATTTTGGAGGACAAAATTTTTTTAAGAGGGTAAGGTTGTAACAAAAAAAAAAAAAAAAAAAAGGAATTTCAGACGCATTTCACTCCTTTTTCCCAAGCCGAGAATCAATCTTCCGTCCATTTGCTTCTCAATTTTCAGCAAATCAAACATCCATTATCAGCCTAAAATCACGTCCCCATATCAACTCTATATCAATCTTCAATCTACCAAAAATTGAGAGAAAAATGGCTTCAATCATTCACCATTTTCTTTCCTCATTCTCCCAAAAATCAATATAAATAGAGGCTACATTCATTTATTTTTCATCCACAACAAAAGCACTCAATATATTTCTCTGTTGCTCCATTCCAATTGGTAAGAATCTTTGCTGTCGTCCGACCACCACCCACCACTGCCGAACCACCACTACTGAAACAAACCGCCACAACCATCGCTGCTTCTTTGGCCTCAAATGCCCTACACCCGAACCTCAAGAACACCCAAACCTCATCTGTCGAAAAGCCCCCAACAAGCCGCGACCGCACCCCCCAAACTGCTATCCCCGCCGCGAGCACTTCCCCAAACCGCCACCCTTGACCGCGACCTGTCTCCACACCCACGAACCATCAAACCCAACTAGCACGGCCTCCATTCGCGAATTCCTCAACACCCATAGTCCACCATCACTCCGTCTCACCCTCGCACGCACCCTCTCTCTCTCTCTCTCTCTCTCCCCCCCTAAACCTTATGTTCTCGGTCCCAAATGACAAGAAATTGTCATTTTAACTTAAATTTAATTGCAACTTCTGCCCCTAAAAGTGTTATCCTAGTCATTTTAGTCCAAAACTTAGTTCCTAGACTCTAGTTGACCCAAAACCCTTATTTCAAGCAAAATCTGCCCCCATCTTTACTCCTTTCTTGTTTTAGTCTTTCAATTCTCGGAATACTCTTTTCAGCCCAAAAGTTTTCAGAATTTTGTTTTAAGCCCAAACCTTTTGCTGTTCACCATTTAAGTCCCTACTTTTATGTAACTTTAAAATTTCAAATTTCCTAATTAAAACTAATTATTTTGTAGACGAGGCACGAGTGTAATTGATCAATTTCAAGACTTTTGCTCAAACTCGAGAAAGCTCATTTGAGGTAGGTTCTTTCTTTTAGAAAAGCTATTTATTTAAAACTTGCGCATTTCTAGTTAACTTATATGGTAATTATGTGCATTAAACTGTGATTATGAGAAATATGAGATATACATGAGATTAATTATGAAGAATGAGAATACTTGCTTAAGCATGAGAACTTTCATATTAATGCATGAGAATGTGCATCTTGAATGTATGACTTTATCTGAGGTCTGAGATCCTATTTTTAAGAATTTAATTGCATTTTTATATGTGCTATTACTATCTAAGTTGACTATTATATGTGCTGAACCTACTGAATATTTCTATGAAATACTCACCATTTTCATAAATTGACAATTTTCAGATCCTGGAGCCGGTGGTGCGTATAATGGTGGATATTAATTTTTGAATCGTCTTTTACTACTTCTAGCTTTATTTAAGATTTTATCATCAAGGATTTACGTCTTTTAATTTAAGATTTTATGTAGAACCAATTTTATTATTTCATTCAAATAAGAATTTCCGCACTTTAGCGTTAAATTCAAATAGCCAGATTGTTTGAAAAGTTGTTAGAAAAGATCTAACTAACGTTCCGGGTATTCAAAACTCGGGGCGTTACAGTATAAGTTTGTTATGACTAACTTGGATCCTCTCACTCACAAAAAAAAGATAAATAGACAAAGGGCAGTGCTTTTGTATCAGTTGGGGACTAAACAAAAAATAAACTAGAGGCAAAAGGTTTTTGATATTATTAAGGGGTACATCTCAGGTAGTGGGCGTAGGAAGTCCAAAACATACAAACTATCATTCCCTTAGGTAATCTATAACTATTTGAAGGACTAGGTAATGAGGATAGAACAGGAGATTAGCGGTCCAGACCAATTAAGTTACTCAAAAGGGATCACTACTCAAGATTGATTATACCTCCTACTAGATCACAGGTTTCATCAGGAACATCAGATGTGCAGGTAGATTCTTCACTTAGACAGGACATATACCACATCAAGGAAGAATCACATCATCTCAGGAAACATCTCACTAGTGCTAATGATTCTTATAATAATTTTCTCAAATGTTTTGACCCTTTGTGTAGTTTAATGGTGCATTGTCTATTGTTAAATGGTCAAACAATTGCATACAAGGATGAAGACATTAGTGAGTTCTTAAGGAGTTTCCTGGCTACTGTTGATTAAGAGGCTGCAAAGAAGAAGAAAAATCATGAGGAGGATGGTCCAGCAGAAGAAGCTAAAGAGGACGAATCTGGTTCACCTGCCCTACAGAAGAAGAAAAAGAAGAGAATAGCTGAAGCAAGCCCAGATCCAAAAAAAAAAAAAAGGAGAAGAAGAAGGCCAAGAAGCACAAAAAAAAAAAGAGACTAAAGTAGCAAACAAGCAAGCATGGAAGAAAGAAATGAAGGACATGAGATATTCCCAAAAAGCATCTTTATGTTCTTTTGAAACATTCCATTTAAATTTTAGTTTTCATGCTTTCATGTTTTTCTGTTTTAATTTTTATTTAATATTTTCTAATGGATAACAAGTTTAAAAATTGTATGTGATTTGCTACATACATCTATTGCGGGAAGTATTTTATGGGATTACAGTGTGTTTATCCTTAAAATTTTTTTAGGATTCTATTAGCCGATACTTTTGTAGGATACATTTGACTTTTTGTCTTTATCAAAATAGGAGAGAGAAGAGTAGCTGATCATGATATATCTAGACTTGATATGTTTCTCTGAAAGAAGAGTAGCTGATCCGATATATCTAGACTTGATATGTTTCTCTGATACATGTGATGCTTGTTTTATTACATCTTCTATTTTTATTTTTGCTATGATATATCTTAGGGATTGTTTTCATACTAAGGGGTAAAGTTAATTATTTGCATGTTTGTACCCTTAGGAAATTTTTGACACATTGAGCTACTAATTGTTTTGAAAAATTAGAGAAGCCAAAGAGGGAGATCTTTATTACTAAATTCCATGTAAAATTGGCATTCTTAATTTTTATTTAAGTGTAAAAAATATATAACGAATTTTGCATGACATATTTTATGCGTGATATTTTTTCGAACATGCAAATTTATTTCTTGATGAAAAAGAAATAATTTTCAAGTGGATTATTTCCTTTGGAATCAAAAATTTCAAACTCATGCATATATTTAGTTTCCCAGTTTGTATTGTATTCTGCTTACCTTGTTTAACTTGGTTATAATTATATGCATCTTAAGTTATCTTCTACAAGAAAAGTTATGTGTTTATGGTATACTAATATTCTATTTTCTATTGTATATGAATGCAATATATATTTGGTAACTTTGATTCTTGACTTATACAAGAAACCGAAGACTACACTATATATATATATATATATATATATGAGACATTCTCTTTTAGGTATAACCAAGGATATTGAGTCAATCTTTCTTGCAATATCTAAGAGCTCGACACAATAGGGCAAACATACGACCACCTTTGAGATCCATTCTTGCATTATTTTTACACTGACACGTCTCACCCTGAGTAGCACTAGTGGACATGACGAGTGACGTGCGCCAATAGCAGATACCAACTAGAAGTTGGACCTGCCATCAAGGCATCTGACTATACATACTAACTTATAGAAATTTTGGTATGATCTCCTCGATTTTTAAGGAAAAACCAACCTGGTCAGCTCATCACAATATGATTCATGTTCACATTTTCAAAACACTACCCAACCATATTAATTAAGAAATTGAATCATTTTAGTACAAAAGAGAAAAGCCAAAAATTTTACTTAATTTACAAAGATAATATAAAAACTACAAACTATGTAGTGAGCCCATCTAGCCATCTATTTACATCTGTCACAAAATGACATGCAAAATGAACATGCATCCAAAAATAATAACTGCAAGCCAATTAAGTGGCTTATACAAAGTTTGTCTTCAAAAGGTACAGACTGCAATCCAAAAGTTGTCCAGAATCTTTACTTCTTACCTAATAAGAGAAACCATTCGAAAATGTATTAGCTAATAGGCTCAGTGAGTGGAGAATTTGAAAATAACTATGCTTTCTCAGTTATACAATTATACTGAAATAACATGATCAACCATTTAACAATCAATGGTAACAACTAAGAAAAGAAATTTAGAACGCTATAACTGGAAAATATGAGCTTAAATCAATATTATATCATCTTCAAAGATCAAATGTGTAATCTTGAAACTCAACAATATCAAATGAAATCCAACCAAAAGTACCCCCGAAGCTAACTAAAATCTATTCATGCGCGCGTAATATCACACCTCCAAACCCTTGCTTACGGCCCCCTCCGTGAACAGTAGCCCCAAACACTAGCCAATGGCTCCCTCCGTGAACAGTGACTATGAGCACCGGCCAAGGGCACACTCTGGGTGTAGATTACTGGATACTAGATGAAAAGACTCTAAAATATATTACAATTTTCACTTTTGTTTATAATATAGCATCTCAACATTTCATGAATCATTGCAGCATCATTTAAATTCAAGCTCATATAAAAAGTTCCTGGAAATCATATAGCTTAAGCAAAAGCTCTGATCAACTCACGTTATGTAATAGCATAAATAACTTTTCATTTTCTAAAGAGTAAAAAGCTTTTCCACTCTCGAAGCTGTTGGCACGAGTGATCTAGCTTAGCTTGTAGACAGCTCCTACCACTTCGCTACTTCCTGTTAGATATGAAATCATCTAATTTAGATGCTAGTTAGTTGGAGTAATCCAAGTCAGGTTCTGTATAAAAAATAAGATAGCTAATCTTCTTATATATATAAGTCTCTTGCTTTGATATCTATACTAGTTGACATTAAACAAACTATGTCCTCTATTCAATTAGTTGCAGGCCACCCTCCAACTTATCTTGTACCATATATACACTTTAAATACTTTGCCATTTCTAGGAATTCAGCAACCAATTGTCAAACACTCCATCTATAGCAAGATTTCAAAGAGGAAAGGAAACTAGATATAGATTCACTAAATCAAATTTTCCTATCTTCTTACTTATATTTCTCTATTTCCAAATAGATTGATCCAATTTGATGGCTGAAACTGGAGGAACTTCAAGTTAATACAATTCTTTATTTACCTTGCTGCTTGATTTTGAGAACTATGGTGCTAAATTTTCTTCCAATTCTTCACTTGAGCTTGAGACCTAGGTTGCTGAATTTCTCCCAATCCTTCACTGTTTTATTTTTATTTATTTATTTATTTATTTATTTTTTGTGTCTCCCTTCCTGTTGCACGTCCTCTCCTGCCTAAATTTTCTTTTCTTCTGCTAGAGCTGCTTTCTCTTTTGTACGAGTGCCCTTAATCCCTAATAAGGCTTGCTAGACTCCAAAGTGTGAACATGTGTATAATAAGTCTTATGGCAGCCCCACCCACACTTATCTTTGAAAACAAATCCATAGTCTGACTTTTGTTGGCTGATTTTATTTTACTCATTTCCTTTTTGTTTATCTCCTTTTATTTTTCTTTTGTTTTATCTTCATTACTCTCTAATTTTGTAATCTATCTATATTGCTTATATTAGTTGTTAAATATTTATTCTAAGCTAACCTCTAAACTCTAACTAACTAGCTAATTTGTCTTGATTAATGTTGACGGAAATAAACAAATCGACTGGGATGTCACATACACGCTTCCAAGTTGTGTTTGATATTGCCATCCCTTTGTAATACGTTGGTAGGCAACCAACATTGTGCAAGGGACTTTCCACACAAGTTTGAAGGGCTTAGGAGTTCAATCATTTGTTGAGAAGTTTGGAAGATCTCTAGGAGCTTGATGTACATTTTGGGAGAAGTGCGATAGAAAAGAAGAGAGTTGTTTTCGTAACACGACAAAGGGACAAAGGGTGAAAAGAGGGAGTTCTTTTGTAAGTTTTCCTTGTGTCTAGTGTATATTGCGATATTTCTTACCCTATTTTCTTTGTACTAAACCTTCATAAGTTAGTAGATTGTTTGTCCCCTGGCAAGGGTGACAACGGTCTTCCCCTTTTCTGGGTTTCCACGTCAATAATTCTGTTATTTTTTTAATTTTATATATGTATACAAGGTAGACATATCTAGGTCACGTTCTGTTAAACACCAAATAAATTGTTTAAGTAGCTAGGTAGGATATATCCTAATTAAGGTCTAGATAATCATGTTTTCACAACATGAATACATAAAACAAGAAAAATGATCTATTGCGAAAAATGAGACAATGGCGCAATATCAAACCATCTGGACGACCTTCGTTGCAAGCCAAGATAGTGTGAGCTGATTATGTGTAGTTACCCTTAGTTTCTTTATGTTATTAGAGCATTTAAAGGTTATTTAATCCTGTAATAAGAAGAGTATTTCTAGAAACAGAGTAAGTATCAATGGTATTAAGTCGTGGAGCCTAATTTGTTGCGCTATGCTGAAAATGTTCGCGAATCGACCTTGAACAAGTTAGGTTTTCTTTCGTTTTAGGTTTTCTTTCGTTTTCTATGCTTGTAAACCGACTTAGGGTTATTATATAAAAAGCTGATATCTTGTAACCCTACAATTCTCTATACACATAATAAAATATTGCAGTGGCTGAAGACATGACGTAGCCTCAAGTTGAGGTGAACATATATAAATCTTGTGTGTTCTTTGCGATTCTTTATTGCCTTTACAATTAATTTTTTGTAACAAATGGCTGTAAGAAGGAGATAGAATCACCAAGTTTTCCACTTAGTTGTGCAAAGAAAAAGGCAAAGAAGTAAGATTACATGCACTATGGTTGATGATGGGGCTGTTTTAATAGAAAAAGGATATCCAATTATCAGTAGTTAATTTTTACCTTAACTATTATTCTCTAAAGATTGTCAATTCTCTCTCTCTGAATTGTTTGAATGCCATTCCTTAGTTGATTACTAATGAAGATAATGTTGTGCTTAACGCTACTCCCTCACTGACTGAATTTAAAGAAATTGTTTTTATTATGGCTAAAGGATCTGCTGCATATTTCTTGAAATAATTAAAGCTGATTTATATAAAGCAGTTGGTTTTTTCAATGGGAAAATATTGCCTCAATGGGTAAATGCTACTACTATTCCTCTCATTCCCAAAACCTATAATGCAGACAAATGGAAAGATTTGAGGCCAGTAAGCCTATGCATTATTCTTAATAAGATTCTTACTAAGTTGCTTGTTAAAAAATACTTGGAAGAGAAAAACTTTTTCTTATATTTTATTCAGTGAGAAACAGCCTTACATGTCTGCTAGTTGCTCTTCAGTGCTGCAGTGTTGTAATTCAACTTCTCCCTTTGGAACTGATTCTCTAATAAATGGTACTGAGTCTCCATGTGCTTGGTTCTGCTTTGATGAACTGGATTCTTAGACATATATGTAGTTGATTTGTTGTCACAATAGATCCTTGTTGGCCCAATTATTTGTGCTTCAAGTCTTGTAAAATTCTGATCCAAATTGCTTGATAAGTTGTTGCTGCTGCTATATATTCTGTTTCTATGATAGACAAGGTAGTAACTTGTTGCTTTTTAGACATCCATGAAACAACCCATCCATTAAGACAAAAGACAAAGCCTGTAGTGTTGTTTCTATCCTCTATGCACCCTGCCCAATCACAGTCACTAAAAGTTAGAAGTTCACAACTTTCATTTTTCCCATACTTGATCTCATAGTTGATTGTACTTTGAACATATCTTCAAATCTCTTTGCTACATTAAGTTGATGTTTACTTAGGCTGTGTATGTACTGTGAAATAAAACTTACTGCATACATCAAATCTAGTTGATATGAGTCAGACACAACAAACCTCCCAATATGCTTCTAAAATACTTCTCATTTACCTTTTCAGCACCATCTTCCAAAGATAATTTGTCATTTGAATTAAGAGGAGTCTTGGAAGCCTTGCAATTTGACATTCCATGCCTTTTTAAAAGATCTACATCATATTTCTTTTGAGAAAGAGAAATTCCACTTGCATCTTACATCACTAAAGAATGCAGTCATCACAAAGAGAAATTCCATCTACATCATCTTGCATCAATTCCAAATTAGTCATCTCAAAATTCCACATCACTAACTCCTTATATGCTTTCATCATCTTAAATGAATTTCCTCTATATATATATATATCATGTCATCAACATAGACACATACATAATTCATTTTCATGAGTTTTGAAATGCAGGTGGGCTCGCTAGCACTTTTCTCGAAATTATTTTTAGCAAAGTATGCATCAAGTTTGCCATACCAACCTCTTTAAGCTTGCTTTAGCCTATAAAGTTCCTTGCGTAATTTATATACTTTATGCTCTAACCCTTCAAATACAAAACCTTTTGGTTGCTCCACATATACATCTTTAATGAGTTCACCATTAAGGAATGTTGATTTAATATTAAGCCTGTAAACCTACCAACTATTATGAGCTGCTAAAGCTAAGTCTGACAGTATCCAACCTTGCAACAAAAGTAAAAGCTTCTGAAAAAGCAAAACCTTGGGATTACGCATGCCTTTTAACTACTTATCATGCTTTGTTTCTGTCTAAACTACCATCTGGTTTGAATTTAGACTTATAAATCCACTTGAGACCGATTGCTTTCTTTCCTTTTGGGTAAATCCACATAGCTCTATGTTTTTTCCTCTCAATGGCAGTAAGATCTTCTTTCATGGCCACAACCCATTACTCTTTATTTTCTGCATCTTCAAAACAAGTAGGTTCCAAGGCAAAAGAAGCAAACTCACAAGAGGCATAAATTTTATCAATACTTCTTACCTTTCTCAGAGGAGAATTTGTATATCATCTACTATTATAGAAGACGTTGGAGGGCAATCCAACTCCAAACTTACATCTTTTTCAGATCGAAAGATGGATGGTGGTGCTGCTGCTGTTGCTCTCTTTTTCCAATTCCAAGATGCATCTTCATTAAATACAACATCCCAACTGATGATTATTTTCTTTGAATTAGGATTATAGATCTTGTAATCTTTAACTGTACCCAATAAAGATGCACTTGATGTTTTTCTCATCTAGCTTCCTTCTATTTTGTGATCGAACTGAAGCAAAAGCAATTGAGCCAAAAATTTTGAAATCATTTCCATTTGGCTTCTTACCATGCCATGCCTCACAGAGTGTTTTCTCCTTGACTGCTTAAGTTGGAAATCTATTTAGAACATATACAGCTACCACTACAACTTCAGCCTAAAGACTATTTGGAAAATTTTTATCTTTCAACATGCTTCTTGCAGCCTCCATATGGTTCTATTTTTACGTTCAACAACTCTTTTTTGCTAAGAAGTATAGCTCATGGTCAAATGCCTCTGGATTCCATTATTGCTATAGAATACTTCAAATCCCTGAGAGGTAAACTTACCCTCACGATTAGTTCATAGTGTCAGTAAAGAATACCCATATTGCTTTTAACAAGGATTGAGCAAAGAAAATTTTCCAGTAAACTGACTTTACATTATCACCAAGTACATGGTTTATATAGAGAACCACTCAATATATAGGATATAAAAAGCACATTCGAAAACTAAGAAGACAAAAAACCTAAAATAACATAAGGATATAGAATAATAGAAGTGGTTACGACAAGAAAATAAGTATAGAATATTTCAAATGTTATTTTGTTCCAAGGATTGAGCAAAGAAAATTTCCCAGTAAACTTGACTTCACATTATCACCATGTACATGTTTTTATATAGAGAACCCCTCAATACAAAGGATATACAAAGCACATTTGAAAAATAAGAAGACGAAGAACCTAAACCAACATAAGGACATGGAATAATACAAGTAGTTACAACAAAAAAATAATTACAAAATATTTCAAATGTTATTTTGTTTCAATAGCTTTTATGAATTTTTTAAACATCTCAAAAGCATCATATTTCTCATTCATAAAATACACCAAAGTCATCATTGAAAAGTTATCCACAAAGATAAGGAAATATATACTTCCATTTAATGAAGGTTTTGCTTATGGGCCACAAATATCAGCATGCACCAACATTAATGGTTTAGAAGTTCACCATGACTTGTCACCCGGAAACTTATTTTGATGTTTGCCTGCTTCACAAACTCTTTTTCAGTTTTGACCAATAGCAAACATGTCATCATATTCAATCTATACAATTGATGCAACCCACCAAAAATAAGATGACCATAACGCCTGTGCCAAAGTATAGAATCATCACTTGTAGCACCAAATGTGTTAAAGTTAGTTGTTGAAAACATGATCGGAAACATCTTGTTGTAGTAATTTTCATTGAGTATACCAAGATGCCATTCGTCTTATCATAAATTATGCAATTATCATCATAAAAAATAGTATAATAACCCATTTTCATCAATTGTCCCAAACTGAGCAAATTATGAGACACACTAGGAGCATACATCACATTTTGAATAAGTTTCCTACCATTCTTTGAAATTACAGCAGCTATACCAATTCCATATACCTTCACGTTCTTGTTGCTGTTGTCCGTAGTAGCCTCTGAATTATAGGATTGATCAATATCTACAAAATAGCTCAAATTCCCTATCATGTGATTGCCACTCCCACATCTAAACACCATACTCCATCCACATCAATGTTAGCGTTCAAACAAGCAATAAATAAGTTACCTGTAGAATCATCTTTTGCTTAATGAATATTAGCTTGCTTATTTAATTCACAATTTCTTGCTATGTGGCCATATAACATTGAACATTATTCTTATCATGGTAAGTTTTATTTATCTTCCTACAATCTTTCTCAAATGATTGGTCTTACCACAACAAGAACATGGTTTATAATTACCACGATTTCTTTCTTGGCCATATGACCTGCCACGACCTCTTCTACGACTTGAATGGCCTTTTATTCTGTCCACCTCTTTTATAACCTTCTGATTTCTTCTTGAAATCAACCTTTGTTTGGAATGCTTTCTCCACGGATTGCTAACCTAATTTATTCAAATGACCTTGGTGAGATTCTAGGAAACCCATTAGCTAAATAATGAGTAATCGTCAAAATCTTTAGACTCTTCAATAGGAGCAATAACATGATCAAATTTTGGGAGAAGGCTTCTTAAAACTTTTCAACAATCTTCTGTTCAGACAACTCGTTACAAAGAGATTGAATTTGATTTCAAAAGAGCAGAAATTTTTACCAAGAACTCTTGCACTATCTGAGCAGAAATTTTTACCAAGAACTCTTGCACTATCTCGATAGGCTTCATCATCAGATTCTCAAAATCTCGATGGAAAGACTACAAATTAATAGTTACTACCATGCTTGACCTTGATAATGCTTCTGAAGCAAATCCCATGCTTCCTTGGAGGCCTATACTCCCATAACTCACGGGAACGAGGCATCCACTCTTTGTTGAAAAGGTCTTTGCAACCTTTTTCTACTTTTCCTTCAATTCATTTCTTTGAGCTGCTGTCAATATTGGTTCTTGTTCAGGATCAGTTCTCCAAATCCAGTATCTACCAAATACTATGAAGTTTTCATTTTCACAGACCAAAATTTGTAATCGGTGCCACTAAAATGGGAATATTTTGAGTGTTGAAGACTTGGTTAGTGGCTGTTGATGCCAAATTTAGCTTTCGACTCAACAAACGAGATTTATATTCACGGGAACTTATATTGAAATCGATATGAGCAATAAATGCAAATTAAGACAAGGAATGTTTGTAACTTTTGAAATAAATAGAAGACTATAAATGTGTGGAGACAAGAGTGATGAGGTTTGGGTGTCCACCCTTTCTCACTTCTGTATGCATCTATTTATATTGTACATTTGCTTGTTTACATAGGGATAATGATTATATGCATTTAATGCTGGACCCACAAGGATGACATAAATGTCAAATCAGTCAGGGTTAATCCTTTACTTTTTGTCTAATGGTTACTTAAGCCATGCATGGAGCAGGTGACCATAGTTTCACATTTAATGTTGGCATCCCATCAGCTGTAAGTGATAAGATTTCCCACGTTGGTTCCTGTACTATTGCTCAGCCAGCTATCTCGCTAGGTCGCGGTGCTACGCCGGGTCACTGCCTGGGCGCCCAAACACCCTGGACCATAGGAGTGTCAGAGAAGATGTCCACCTCTTGGTCGCTGAATTAGGTCTCTATGTTCTTCAGTCATTAGATCGTCAGGCCATCGGGTTACGTGAGGCACTTGAGGCCTGTTTCCAAGACCCCGTGCCTATTGACCTTTGTTGACCTTTGACCCTCGCTGATTTTTACTGCCTGGTGACTACAAAATGCCCCCTCGAGGTCGTTGTTCCTTGACCTCAAGGTTTAGTGGCGTTGAAGGTAAACAGGCCACTTTTTTGAAATTCTTTTGCCGCCCGAAATATGACTCCTTGAATTTCAAAAAAGAGGGTTAAGGCGGCACTCATTGCCACGTGTCCGTCATCTAGTGGAATGGCATGTTCAAGAATCTTTAAAGGTAATAATCATTATTCTTAAATGCTGCCCTTTAAGTTTCCCACATCCTACGCGGCTGTTGCCTTTCCATCTTCCCACAGGATTCTATTTATTCCCTTATGTACACTTCTTTTTTCCTTCCGCATTATCTTCCTTCGCAATCAGTTCTTAGGAGTTTTCTGTCGTCAACCTTTTTCGGCTTCTTCACAATTCACCGATCCTACTAGATATTCCTTCAATCTTCTGAGGCAACTTCAGTGCCAAGGTAAAGAATAATCTTTTCCTGATTTGTAAGGGATTTCGCTGAATGGAGGGTAGGAAGGGGTTCTTTCCGGTGAATGATGCAGGCGAGGGCTTGGCGATAGACGTGGAGTGGTCTATAGATGAGGAGACAGCGGGAGAAACGCCAGATTCAGCTTTGGGAGTCAAATTTGATTGGACGGATGATAAGAACGGGGGTGATGAGGAGGTGAGTTCCAGTGGAAGTCCTCCGGTGGTAGTGATTCGTGATAAAGACTGACCGTAGATGTGCAAACACATTCCCTCCAAAATAAGAGAAACTGACCTCAATGCAGCAAGGTAGGATTATCATGTTCCTAATTGAGTCGCACTTTGGGTCTCTTATGAGGAAGAACAGGCTCATTACCCCCCCAGAGGGTGTGTAGTGGCTCGCATTAGGACGATCGAGGCCGGCTTCCACGTTCTGCTTCTGAGGCCTGTCACTTGACTGTTGAGATCCTGGGGGATTGCCCCCTCTCAAATTACACCTATGAGCTGGAGGATAATAATCGGAGTCCTCGCTTTGTGGCTACACAAAGGATGGAGATACCCGAGTCCTGAAGACTTCAATGAGTACTATGTGTTACGGCCCTCACCCACTGGGAAAGGGTGGTTTAACCTAGCTGCACAGTCTAAGGCTGGGACCTTAAACCTTTGGGGAAAC